>WURV02084557.1:0-20641 GCA_011762755.2 Epimenia babai | reverse complement strand
TATATACGTATATATATATATGTGGCTGGTGGTAAACGTCTTTATGTCGCCTTTATTGACTTCACGCGTACGTTTGATACAGTCAACAGGTCAACAGGTTATTGTTATAAAAAACTCTTATGATTGTAATATTAAGGGTAAGATATTACTGGATTTTAATGTGTATATGTTACAGGTATGTGGCAAATTAAGTATTTGTAAATTTCCTGAAATTTTCAGGGAATTTGCAAAGTGCCTGTTTCAATCGGGAAATTTACAAATTGCCTGAGTATTTTAGGAAATTTACAAGTTTCTTTGAATTTTACATAAAAAAAATTGACAGACTACATTATTTGATTTCATATTAATTTTCACTTTATTTGGTGAGAATAAAATAAGGGGATGGTTTGACGGTAGATATTTATCATGCTATGCCACTGCAAAACAACATACAGGGTACTTTATCACTTGGAGCAAGAAAACGGTTTATTTATTGCAGCAATTGAGACTATTGTAACATCGAGAATTGCATTTAACTTTGTTTTTATGGCATTTGCAACGATTCTTTTGGCACTTTACATTGCCTCTACAATTACGCTTGATAAAACCCTGTCCACCACGTGTTGACTGTTTTTTCACGGCATCTCTGAGGGAGATCGTCTTGTCTCTATCCACATCCTCAATCAAATCCAATGCATGAAAACATGACTGATTGCGGAAGTATTTAGCATTAATCACTACGGATTTTACAGCTAGCACGTACATGACCTGTTCATCTTTACTCAGTGTGACGCCTAGTAAATTCCGCGGGTCGCCGTGACCCCAATCCACTGGTGGTATAGGGATTGTCGCATTGTCTCCAATATCGCCAGCAGCTAAAATCTTTCTGCTCCGTTTGACCATACGTTCTTGAGCAAAAGTCCCATCAGAGGTATAGGTTTTTTGTGCATTTTCCTCCAGCTATTTATAGAACCACATTGGCTACCCCCTTTACCATCCGATTGAAAACTTTCAAAATTTCAGAAAATTTACAAATATCCTAACTTGTCAAATAGCCTGTAACATATCTACAGCAATCCCAAGTCATGTGTAATTAATGATGATCAACAATCTGACTTTCCGTGTGATATTGGGGTGGGGAAAACGGCTCGTCCATTCTCTGCTCACTATTAATCAATGATATGCTTTCAACGATAATAATAGTTTGTGTTATATACAGCAACTGTTTCACTCATTTCCTGTAACTTTTAATATCGTTGACCTTGACAGTAAAGCCATGTTGTATGCCGACGATGTTGTAATCCTCTCGGAAATCCTCTCTCCAAATCTGCAGTTGTCTTGACCGTCTTCATGAGTATTGCAGTGAGTGGCATTTGCAACCAAATCTTTTAAAATGCAAAGTTGCCTGTTTTCCCGTGAGAAATTACCAAATTTTTAATTGATCGATCAAAAATCGAAGTTGTCTTTGAATTTCTATATTTGAGTATTGTCCTCAATTTCAATGGCAATTTCAAATTGTCAATACATTGAAACATTGGGCATGCTAACAGGCCGCATTTTGCAGCTCGTCAAAAGACCAAAGTTACCAGCTTCTCTTTTATCTATAGCCTTTATGGCCATCTCCATTTTTGATAAATCAACTCTATTAAATCTACACTCAACCATATCGGCATATAATATATCTGGGTGGGGCAGGGAACTGCGCTTCGGGTGTCCTGTCTTAGATCACACGTTAAGACTTTGCTATGTGATCAGTACATTCAGCAGTGAAAGTCTTCCATCATGGAATCACCTGTCTGTATCACATATCGCTTGTTTAAAAATTCATTCACGTTGGAAGATTACCTTCTCAATTTGTCGCCAGCCAGACGTATATCTATGTGCAGCTTTAGAGTCACTAAGCATAATCTGCCCCTTCAAACAGGTCGTTACGCAAACGACCGGCGTCACCAGAGAATCTGCTCATTCTGTCAATCAGCCGGCGTATCGGATTATGTTCCCCGAGCAGATATTCCCGCTCTTTCATTGGAAAATGGAAGTGGAGGGGAGTGGTGGAATTAGTAATAAAATTGCGTAAGCGTGACGGGAAGCTGGAGGATGGAGCCAGTGGGATGGGGTCACATCAAAGGATAGGTTAATAGGTTAGTTATGGACGATCGACAAACCTCGATAAAAATCGAGAACGTCTGCTCGGGGAACAAAATGACGCTTACCAATCAGCCGACATCGGCGACGAATATCATTATGTCATGCCATGTCCATATTTTATCAATGTTCGTCGAGAACTAATTAAACCTTATTATTATACCCATCACAACACTATGAAATTTTCCGCGTTATTTGATGTAGGGGTACCAAGCTAGACAAGTTGTGACAATTTTGTCGCGCTATAATGCGCCATTTCTACAATAGGTAGTAGGCTATACCCTTCCAAATACTGCGACTATCCAATAAGCCTGATATAGGCCAAGATGTATCTCAGTAATTGTCCTCTGTGTCTATATTCATGTCTGCAGGTAACAGATTGATTTATATTGAGCGCGTGATAAAGTTATAGGCAGCGTGTAAACGCAGTTTACCTTTTAAAACATAATTATCGCATCCGCCCGTCACCCTAGTATTATGTTGTGTGAGGTTGTTTCATTTCTTATATTTCGATGTTTTTTATGTATATATAATAATTTTGTTCGGATACCCGAAAGTGAGAATCGAATAAATTGAAATTGAACAAGCTAAGGGTTAATGATTAATCGAGTCACAGTGTCCGAACATAGCGTTGAACAAGCGAAGAGTTAATTACTAATCGAGTCATAGTGTTCGAACATCGCGTTGAACAAGCGAACTCTTAATGATTAATCGAGTCATAGGGTTACAAAATTAGGAAATTCAGCCTCGAATCAAAAATAGTCAAATTAGCAGCTCTTGTGGGGGAAGCTATATTTAATTACCTTGTTAAATCCAGAGCCCGACGTATTCACAACGAAGGACACGAACACTCACCATCGTCGTCGCCTTGCGGAGATTCGTCGAATACTCGTACGGCCTTTACATAACACGATATTTCGTGTTCATAATTGTTGCAAATGTAGTTATTTCCCGACGGAATGTGTCCGTGACAGTTAATGCGTCTCCTGGTCTTTATCCGGAACTCTCAACGGCACCATGTCTGATCGGTTCGTGACGTATACTTATAAACCGCGTGCCGCTTAGCGCTTCCCGCGCGATATCATAATGATCATATAAAACGACATTTTCGATAGGCTTTTGGGTGTCATGAATTATTTATTATGGTATTTTTTTCCTATTGGGAGCTACTCGACACAAAACACGTTCACATCGCAAATTAACTTCGGTCTATCTCGCTGATTCATGTTATTTTGACCGCCGAGTTCTAATCTCGAATCTGAACTCGTTGTTAGCCTACACACCGCGTTTAGTGTATACGGAAGGAAAAAGTGTCAACGACAATTTTCGTGTCGAATAATTGGCCAAATTTTCTACCGCTTTTTCCGCTCCTTAAATAGACTTGTCAATTATTACACACAATAAGTCCGTAGTGACCTGCGAGACGCGCGTCAATTAACTTGGCGCGTCTGCGGTTTTTTCCTAGAATGAACGGTATACCAACGAACGGTGCTTGTAGAATATTCCCTCACCCAAAAATCTACCTTTCACGTTTTGGTATACTTCCTATCGTCACAGTATATTACTTGAAAATCATATATACCTTCTAAATGTCGTTCATTAGGCGCAGAAGCAGTTAGTCGAGCTGGAAGGGCACTAGTTTCGTAACCGAAAGGGCTCGGTTTCGAAACTGCCCACCGGTCGACTTTTCTACGATGATCATCAGCGAGTCCTTTATATCCTATTGCTGGGGTAAACAGTAACCGAAAAGACTATTGCGTCTGCGCAGTCGTCTGAAGATGTGCATCTTCGAGACTACAGAACTGTATTCTTCTTTACACTTTGCAGGCTAATGTCAAAGTTTTAGTGAAATTCTGATTCCCGTATTTGGGCAAACATCTGGTACTTGACAGAAGGAATACTAGCGCTATAACAACGTGAGTTCGTACAACAATTTTCTGCGTAACGATTTTCATGCTGAAATATTTGAGATGATTTATACTGAAGTATGTTTCTTACATTTAACATCGCGAAAGCTCGTCCGTGAGTGAACCCAATTGGTCCCAACCGGTGTTTGTTCACTTTGCATTTTTTCTTACTTATAAGACGACTCACACCGTAAATTTCTATTGAACTTGATCTTTGTGAATTTAAGAAGAATGGAAGGAGGCAATTTTGGAATTTATTGCCATTTACACTAGTGCTAAAACCCCGAGGTTTCCCATTTTCCCCGTTCCATTTGTTCTGACCCATCATCGGCTTGATCCACGTTTCCGATTTCCGCTTCCGCCTGAAATGACGATTTCTGCATCGTCGCCTCCGGTCGTCGCCAGAGTGACGACGCGAAATACTCGCGACCTTTGATTTATTTTATCTGACCGTACGTATAATTATTAAGATAAAGCGGCAAAACTGCTGTCTTAAAATACGTCCGGCAACTTGAGTTAATGGATACGGTATCGAAAAGCGAACGAAACTAGGATGAGAAAGTGGTCTAAAACGGTAACATAAAGAACAACATTTATTGATGCCAAGTATCAGCCACTAAAAGATCTCACATGCTGTTTACAATGAATTACACTAGCAGCTATTCAGCGCATATGCAATACCTTCGAAACTCGCACATCCCTCGTGCACGATTATATCAAATGTTTACTAATTTCAGAGACGAGTTCACTACAGTCAACTGAATCAAATGACTTGTTGACGATCATCGCAGGAAATCCCACCGCTCTGCGGTTTTGAATCCGCAACTTTAGGTACGAGTCTAGCGTTCTTACCACTCGACTTTCTGCTTCCTGGTCTCGTGGTTCTTGGACTGGAGTTGAAGCGAGCCCTGGAAAAAACGCCGAAGACCATATCGGCCAATGAAGGTTGAATAGACCGTTAAGCGTGGGTTGTATCGGCTTTTTTCCGCGATTATAATATTTTCAATATTTGCAACAGCTTTATGATTTTTATGCCTTCCACCGATGTGGATAAGGGTTCAAGGTCTACCCAGAGTAATTAGGCAAGGCCTTCTTTCGTTTCAATTATTATTCGACATTATTCCTGGCGTTTTGTGACCTCTTATTAGGCTCTTGATAGACTAGACCATTTTTCGAGCATAATTATGCTTCTTCCGATCTGTACATCTGGTAATATTAAGTGCATTCTAGGGGTTCATGTGCTTTCAAACATTGCGTTATAATGGTGGTCTTCATACATATGACATCGTAAACATCGCGTGTCGTGGACTCGAGCACCGCTCATATCGTTTGCTGTCTTTGCGCATTATGGTCACAACGCAGACTGAGTACCGTTGTCTACTAGGGTTCGCCACTGAAATATACCTTTAAAAGTCCATTCTTCACTCGCGGCCTCCAGCTCTTGCACTTTCCTTGCGTATTTTTCTGCAGGCAATAATCGGTTTTTATCCGAACAAACAGCACTAATGAATTACGGCTCAACGCTTCCGTTTCTTAAAAGCGATGCATCAAAAACGGATATTTAATAATGCCTTGTATATACAGCTTTCCCCGTGAGCCTCTACAGGGACCAATAAGCTTTCAGGAAAAAATTGTTCTGAGAAATTTAACTATATAGGCAATTCACGGCTGTTGTATCTTGAATACCGCAGACCAAAGCTAGAAAATGCTTTAATTAAGTCAGAGTAACGTTTTAGGGTTTACCTTGCTGACGCCGTTGCATCGGCTCCAGATCAGCTATATTCAACTTTACGACCATGTGTCGTATTTTCAATGGTATATTTTTATGATGTTACAAAAATCTTTAGCATACGACAACGTGGTGGCTTGCAGTCACAGTAAAATTGACCCCGAAACCGAACGTATACATGCACTATATCGACATCAGCGTGTATTGATGGATGGAAAAACCTCCAATGTACGAAAAAGAGCCATCAAGTGACAGCCTAGCTGGACAAATAGGTGAAAAGTGGGATGGCTTGGTGCGATGGCGTCTAGCCGTTTGGTTCACTGGAACATGGCTGTCACATGATTATCACACGATTGAAAATTGATTCGTAATATGCAACGTTCAAGTACAAACACAATTCCAATTTCACACCTACACAATTTGCGAGCTTTTTTTGCGTAATGTCAACGGGCTATTATGAATACTTGGTAAACATAAACTTAAGCAAAAACGGCACAAACTATATAATTAAAGCGATCAGAAAGCTTTTGCAAAGATAAAAAATCGTTGATGTTACATTGAACTCATCCGTACAGTCGCCTTTATCTTCCACCGCCGATATATCGATTAGCTCTTTGTCTTCTTGCTGTGCTAAGAAACTTGGGGTCATCGTTGATGAAATTACAATCCTATATCCCTAATCTCACATTGATAAGATCTGTTATACCCGTTTTCACCATCCTTCTGGTTATCGACGCATCCGACCTCACATAACACATTCTGCAGTCAAGTTTGTCTTCTGATCGCTCATCAGATCTCTTCCCCATCATTGTAATTCGCAAATAGTTGGTTTGAAAGATTGGCTAAATTACCGTTTTCGGTGAGTTCTTGATGCCTTTCGTCGCATTATTAACCACTTGCGCCATAATTCACATTACCTAGTATCTAAAATAGCTCCACTGACAACTTTTTCTCTCCCCCCCCCCGTGCGTATGTGTGCAATGGTGGGACGATTCAAGAAGGATCGTTATGTAAGCCAGATGTGGCCAATTTCAAGATTCGTTCGTTTTTAAACGTAATATGTAGAAACCTGTCAGTTATACTTATGAATAGTTTCGTTTGCTGAGTGTCGTCTTAACGTTTTAGCAATTTTAGAAATTTACACGTAGCATGGATTGGTAAATATCATATTTGACATTGCATTGAACAGTTCCACTGTCTACTATATCCCCAATACAATCAACTACAAAACAGTTACTATGATCTACTCTGGAACACCTGGACATCCTATGTAAACGACACTTCTCCAGTTCTCTTACCTTCTACCAATCGGCCCATATTCTAAAAGCTCAACAAATATTTCATATCCATTCTTTCTCGATCGCTGGACCTCAACTGTGGAACGCCTCTTTTGTTTCTTCGTTTTGTTCAGTCCTTTAAAACGCATCTAAAAACTCGCCCTTTTTCTACAGCTTTTCAAGAGAATCAATTGTAATAATGTGTTCCCATTCTCCCCTCTTAACAATCATTACCATTACTGCGATACTGTCTTATCGGTTTGTACTCGATTTTAATTTCTTCGCAGAATACCTTGATATTTTCTACGCTCTCTCATCCCTTTTCTCTTAAGGCTTATCGCTATTACTCAGCTCAGTAAGTCCAACTGTAACGTGTGACTGTAAGACCACCTTTGAGTACACACCGATAGTGGCTTATGGCGGCATAATAAACAAAAATATATAATTATGACACGCGTGCAAAGGTTTGTTCTCAATATAACTAGTTAGTGTATAATAAAACGTGTTGCCCGGAGCCCTTTAGTTTTTTATTACGCTGTAGTTAGTATTAATTGGGCCTTTATAACTTCATGAAACGAGAATACATCCGTTACGCCACCATCACACTGCAGTCCTACTGCCCGTAACCTCCCACAGACACGCCGACTGGATGTATATTTCCCGACTCATCTCTGGGCTTCCTAGCAACGAGTGCACGTACGCGCATAAACCGACAGCCATATATCTGTCTGCGCGATAAAGAGTATTACATTACCGTGCAAGTCGCAGTCACGTAGAGGACATAGCTGCCTATATTTACGCTTGATAACAACACGAACCTTCGTGTTTCAAAATAAACCGACTTTATTTTTGACATGAAGGGCATAATAAATAAGCTTTCGCGGAGAATGACGCACTATAACGCAAGGCACTACAACAGTCCGCCGTGCAACCAACGTCCCCTTGTCGGTCTTCCATAGCTTGACAGCCTGGCAGCCTTTAGCACAAATGAAATTATCAAGCCACTCAGAACACACAAATAGAATAATAACAAAATAACTATGGGCACATATTTTGCCACCGCAAATGGATATGGTATTTTTCAAAATATCAAATTTCTTATTATCATCTTTATCATCAATTTAACTGATAGGGCATTACATTCAACGGAGCGAAAAGTCAGAGTAAACATCAGAGTAAATTTTCTTTGCTACATCTCGAAAAGAAAAGGTAACATTTTATAGACTATCAATGATCCACATTAGCTTTCGTATACATATGTTATTTCTCGTAAGTCGTACTTAGAAAAAAAACGTGTTAGTAACTCTAACAACTAATATGCATTCATGTTTTAGTCTCTATACCATCTAATAGAATAATCACATCCAAATTAAAGGAGCAATGGCTAAGATGGTAACATAAATTCAACGTAGTTTGTCAACAAGAAAGTTGTGCGAAAGTTTTTCCCGCTGATTTCACACAAATGAACCGTGTAATTATTATGAATAATAATTATTGTAGTTATTGAATGGTCTCAAGGAATCAGTCTATGGATTAATCTAATCCGATAGTCAACAGAATCCGGCGGCAAGTAATACATTTTTGAATGGCCGCTTGGCGGCTCACAGGACAAATCGAGCTACAAATCAGGGGTACATCAGGGATAAGCGCTTTCGTCACGACGATTATCGTTTGTGTCAATACGTTTGTCTTGCAGTGTCTGGCTAGGCACTACTGAAACAAAGATCAGAATCAGCCAATGATACATTCGTAGTCTGTAAAGCATTTCACATTATAATTTGTTGTAAGTTGACATTACGTTACTAGCGCTCGGCATGTTCTACTCGTATTTTAACGCAGTGTCGCATACAGGGTTCGCGTTTAAATAGCATTATTTGTGGACATGTATTTATTACGTAATGTAACTAATGTTCTCTTAGTAGAACGGCCGCCTCTTGTAGAAAGGAGCCCTTTTGTAGAATGCGGACGGCTGCGAGATACCACGCTTGTAAAATGCCGTCAAATTATCACGACGTTTGTAGAAGGGACCGTTGCTTGGGCGTTTGTAAAACGCTGACATATCGCCGTTTCTCCTAAACGATGACATCCCATTGCCGCGTTTATAGAATGATGACATTCCGTCACCACGTTTGTAAAATGATGACATCCCGTCACCCCGTTTATAGAACGATGACATCCCGTCACCGCGTTTGTAAAATGATGAAATCCCGTCACCACGTTTGTAAAATGAGGACATACCGTCACCGCGTTTATAGAACGATGACATCCCGTCACCGCGTTTATAAAACGATGACATCCCGTCACCGCGTTTATAGAACGACGAAAGATCATTTCGCTTGTAGAAAGAGTCTTGTTCGGCACTAGGCGAGATGGAGTTGTCTCGCTTATAGAACGGGCTGCGTTTGTTCGAGTTCATAGCGCCACAATCGCAGTGCGGGGAGGTCCCAAAGGCACATTCCTCTATGCAGTTAAATGCGTGCGAAGACGATATCGAGGAGATTAGAGCTACGAGCGATAGCAGCGTCACGAACAACCGATTACTGGCCATGTCTGAAACATACGTACGTCGATATAGTTTAGAGATTAATAGTAAGTGTGTATAACACAGAACATATATATTGCGATGTAATGTCAGAAGCGAAATAGTTCATTTCGAATGGAGTCATGCGATTAGTTAAGATGCGAATGAAATGAGGACAATTTCGATTATTCAATCATGCGCGTGTATGGACGAAATACCTATTTAAGATGACGGTGTAACATTAAATAAATTATAATAGAGCGGAGTATATTTACCGTGCATTAGCCTGACGCACTTAGGTTATCGGCAAGTGATAGCAAATGGCAGATGCAAACAACAATTAGAGAATAGTTGGAATCCTAATAAAGGAAATCCGTTCTCTACAAAATCCTGTCGAAATCGAGGTTGCGAAATTTCTAATCGAAAAAAGCCACTTTAGACCTTTCTTAGAATGTCAATAACGTGTTATTGTTGATTTATTTCATTTTTACGATATGGCTTATACAGTAGCCCACATTTCAGTCACGCAGGTCATAAAACGCGTGTTTGTAAGAAAAAAACGCACGCACAATGAATCGGAGGCGTAAATTTATCAAGATGGATGACATGCAAGGTCCACCATATAACCGTGTTATGTTTCCCTCTTGTTTATTTTGCCACCGATCACACTGGGATATCCTCGGAGTATATACGCGTTACGTGTAAACCGAGGCATCTTATCTGCACAAACACAAAATTGTTACTAATGCAGTGCGGGAGGAGTATCTCATGTAGGCGGCGCTATTTTTAAGATGGGGCCCGGAAGTGTTATTCGCTCCGTCACAGTCATGTTGTTGCGTAGTATAATCCTGATTTGTATGAAAACCTTTTAAAAAATATAGTAACATTTTTCTGTTTGAACTATAATGGACATTTTAACAGTAAATATTGCGTAGCAATTCGAGGATAAAGGTCGCAATCAGCCAGTGATATGATCAGTTGGGAAAAGCCAAGTTTTCTTTGGGCCAAGATGAACGTTTTATATTCATTTCATTTCCAAAAAATTGTCTATAATACGTCCACGTCATTCACAATTTCTGAAATGATACTGGGTCATTAACCGCACATTCCGTCTCTCATTGAGGAAATGTTGCAAAATGCCGTCACAGATATATGAAGGGTGTAGCATACATCGACTTCGTAATCGGCGTATCTCCGTCTGATTATTCATCGCAATACTGGCCGCAAACAGTGGAAGGCGTTTTTAGAGGAGGTTTGCACGTAAAAATGATTGTGTACAGGCACCAGAGGCAACGAAAAATACAGAGAAAATATATGTAGACAGGAAGTAACCTCTGGGCTCGTGTGTAAAACCCGGAAGTAAGGGCAGGTAATGTCTTCTTCACTTATCACGACGACGGAACAGCGCATCCGCAGGATAAAATAGACTTGCCTCGAGGTAGAGACGTCAATCATAATTCCAATACTATATGAAATAAATAACTTATATCACGAGATTACAAAATTCGTTTTCTTGTTTTTACTTTTTATAAATATATATCGCCCGTAGTATCGTGTTTGTACACATACTACATATAGTTGTTTTTCTTTAATTTTCCTGGCTTACTTTTTCCAGTATGTACTGTGTGTGTCGCCGTCACCGTCCATGTTCAGTACACACGGCGAAGCTTTCCTGAAGACGAACGCTTGTGCTTATCTTACCTTCCCTAGTCAAAAAGGTGGTACCTATTTGTATAATTATATGATTATATAATTTGAAGACTGCGAGACCGGTTAATGAAAAGTGACAAAGACGGATCTGAATAGTTCAGCTGGTAGAGAGCGGGGATAAAAACCAGAAGGTGGTGAATATTAATTATTGTGCTTCCATATGTATCTTCAATGCGCCGTTCAAAGAAGTTAAAATGTCAAAAAGTCATGTTCAAAAAAGGCAAAATTATTCCGCAAGTCGAATGGAGCATAAAACCGGGCCATGAAACAGACGGTGAAAGGTCGTTGGGTGACGTGCCGACTGCCGACCTCCGCCCGCCGTCAGCGTTCCGGCCAGAGGTATAATGCGAGATCGGCGTATTAGTTTATTTATATTCATGTCTGATTTTATTATTAATGTATCGAGATATGATATAAGTTTGTGGTATATCAGTTGTCATTTTAATTCATCCACACAAATAAATTATCCGTGTTGTATAATCGACCTGGAACAATTAACCAAGGCAACTAACTACCTTGGAGTATTAAAGTTACACATGTCGATCGCGATCTATTGCGGTTTATATCAACCGCGGTGGTACGTGCCGTGTCTTCAATACGCTCGCTCGTTTTTCTCTAGTCGGTCTGACCTCGCGTTGATTCGCAGTTTTCAGGAGCACTTCGGGCTACGCGTTCACTTCACGCCCCGTCTGTTTCCGATTAACTCTCGAAGATGTTGTCTATGTATTTATGGCGTCGTTATCCGAGATGCGTTAGACGTCATTCTTGCATTATAATAGACCGTTCTTCCAATTGTATTTTGTCGTTATCAACCCGACGAACCGTAACGCTTAAATTCACATAACGTCTCGTATACATGCGCTGTTGAGACATACTATACTAAAGGTTTTGCGATATCTCAGAAGTATGGTTATCATAAATTCATTAAACGTTGTTCTGCGTCGATAATATCGATATCTCTTTTGGATTGAGACACGTGATGTCTACATTTTGGAAGACAACGATGAATACACGCCAAGCGTAGATTCTGTTATTTGTCGAATCGCGTATACAACCTATCGATTCAAACCTCTCCTTTCCGCCTATTTTGTCACCTCTTTTGTCCAACTAGTCATGACTATCTCTTAACAAATTAACTCATCTCATTTCGCTGTCAATATGTGTGCGTATTATTTTGGTTAAGGACTGTGTTTAAACGTCTTATAACAAATAGCCTTAAAGTATTTTTTAATACAATATTCGGGGCTGTATAAACGTCACGTTGTCCTACGCATCCCAATATGGCGTAATAAATGCACAGGTCTATGTTGTCTTCATATAGTTTTTTTATTGAATTATATTTTACACTCCCTGTCATCCTTTGTAAGTTCATTAAGATTGTTGTCTTCGTTACTATGGCTGAACGAACGTCGATACACTAGCGCAGCGTGGTGTAAAATACAACACATCTACCTTCGTGGGTGCATGCAGGAGCCAATCTCAGACAACAATACATCGGCTAATTGAAACATCTCTCTATATCGGTGAATGTCAATATATTTCCCCCTGAGTTGTTACAATTTGTAAATATACAACGTAGTATACTGTTGTTATTATTATTGTATCACTTATTTATATATACTTCCTTAACAATTAAATCTTGCCCTTCCGTAAAATTTCGGATCAACGCAATACTAGTAGTCTCAATCCTCAACGCGTGTATTTATGTAATATACGATTTTGCCAATAAAGTTATAAAAATGAATATATAAATAAATGCACTCTATGTCATATTTTATAGACAAACGATATTTTTCTAAGTGTTACGACCAGTCATTTGATGTTGAACTCTTGCCATGGGATTTGGGCGACCGTTCCGCCGTATTTTATTGTTGCTGATATCGAGTTTTGCGTTGAAAACAGATTCCTTTTACTAAAACGGTAAATAGACACCGGTGATATTCTCAGCTACGACATCAAGATTGGCGGGATACCGTTCATAGGTGGAATCCATCATGCTTGTTACCTATATTCGTGTATATCCCCGGGATGATAAACGGACTGAATATCCGCGTGTTCTTAAAAACGGTGTGAAATATCTGAATGCGCCGTAGAAAGCTTGCCCCTGTACCTCAGGTGGTGGAGCATCAGACCAGTTGTTTAGAGGTCGTGGGTTTTAGTACCGTCGGAGGTATACGTTTTTGTTTCTGTGCCTTCCTCTCCATTCGTTAATAGGTAAAACGCCACCCCTACGCAGCTAGACCGACTTATAAGAACTAATCGAATCAATTCACATGTTTCACGTTCACTTCCTTCTTGTTATATTAATAATTATTACGTATATATACAAGAAATTTTACGCATAAGAAAGGGGCGGGCTTACCCAAATAAAATATCAGTTAGACAGCGATTATTATTAGTATCAGCGACAGCAAACGTCTATACATTTTAGCTCACCAAAGGCAGTTGACCAGCCTGCACAAACTCTGGCCTGACCAGGGTTTATATAGTCGACGACCGTAACCGTTCCATCAATTACAGTCTTTGTAAAAACGCGGTGAGCAAAATGTAATACAATGACATCATTATCGAGAATCTTCCGTTTTTATGAAATTCCGAATGCGCCATTAGTCAAGGGCGATAAACACCGACATCGAGTGGGATCGTTCAACGGGTGCATTTTACCGCGAAGGTAACAATTATTTCACCCATGCATTATGAATATAGTCATATCTCCTACATCCGGTAAATTTATTACTGCGTAAGTAGAACTTTGACATTTCGACTTATCGATAATAATTTCTCGTTGAAGCCGACCAACCATAGTTGATGCGAAAATTTTTTTCAAGTTGAATCGACGCTTGGTAATTATTCCGTGTGGGGAGGGTACTTGTCATTCGTTACGTGTCATTTACGTGTGTATGTTGTAAGATATAGAGAGGGAGAGGGGACAGGGGAGGCAGAGTCGGGGGAGACAGATAGGGAAAGGGAGGGAGGGAGGACGGAAAGGAAGGGATGAATAGGGCGAGGATATAAGATTGTAGGGCTACAAATTACCCTTTGATTGATTAATTGATTGAATAAATAATTTATGTTAGAAGGTAGAATTTAATTTCGTGGATATGTTGTCGTATCCGAATAATTATGGTCTGCCTATATGCATCTATCCCTTGTCGTTTCGGGGTGTATGTCTAATACGTGGGCCCATTATTAGCGGTGAAATATCGTTGGCCAACGTCCGGAGACGACGTCTGGGAGTTCAGTGGCTGACAGCGACCATTCGGGGTGCTTCCTGGTTAACCCGCTGCCCCGGTGCGGTCATTAACCGAGCGACGTGGTAAATAATTCAGTCAACAGACGGCGATATTACAGAAACGAGCATAGTCGATATGGGCGATTCGGAAGCACAGAGCGGCGGCTCGTGCGTCACAGGGGACAGCGACTCGAAAGGCAATAGGGGACTGTAACCACTAATAGTCACTTTATATTCACAGTGATTTCACTACGGTTACGTGTCTGCAATGAAATATTGCATCTGCGTAATACCGATAACAGCTCTATCGACGGGAAAATCTCTTCATCTCTGCGTGCAATCCCGAGATTATATGCAAATTTGATGACGTATAAACCAATCACTGTCGCTCATACATCAAGCAATTTAATCTCCAGTAATTTTTGTTATCTGCGTACAAACTAAGTCGTCTTTGGGTTTAATCCGATTTCGAAAAACGCGAGAAGGTTTTGTTTCCATTGCAAGTAGATGCCACGTTTCCCCTTTAATGCCCGGTTTACGCTTTCATCGATTTATTTCTTTGCACTTTTATATTAATCGCTAAAGCAGATTTTCTCAAAAATAGCAATAATGATAGCCTTTGTGTAGCGAATGAAAAGGGAAGCAAGAAATAAATTTTTGAGGGAACGAGTATAATATATTCTTTAATGACTGTGAGACAAGCCCCCTCAGTGTAGTGGCACCGGTTCGAATCCAATTCCCCATATCCGCCGGGGACTCAACGTCCCTTCCTCGCTTGCATATTAGTCAATAGGTGAACCTGTTAGCGGTCTTCCGTGTGTCAGACCTCGATATGACTGCAATGTCCCTAAATCTGTATGTCTATATTTGTTCTAATGGTTTGATTGGAACATGCGATATGATTTTTCCGAGGACCGGAGTAACAAGTGCTGAATCTTTCAAGGGCCGCAGAAACAACTGCTAAATCCCCATAGAGCCAGAGTAAAACTCCTTAAAGTTCCGAGGGGCGAGTAACAACTGCTGAATCGTTCGAGGCCTCAACATTTACTAGAAGTAGTAGCAGCCAACAATCATTTCTATGAATAATTTATATGCTCATACGTTAACTAACGAATCAATATTTACTACATATAACATAAAGTGAGAGTAATTTAGTAAACAGCAACACAGAACAGTAAAATTAGGTGTGGAAGAATAAATAATTAATGTGTAAATTCAGATCTGAGAGATTCGGTTAGAGACTCAAAATCGCTGGCGTATTTACTCACACGCAGTCTCGAAGCTGCAGTTAAAGTTAAGTGTCACATTTATATTCCGCACTTATAAGCCGCTAGCGCAGCCAGTCAAATGACGGTTTATACGAGGTCATCGGGGGAAGGCAGGTATATAACAGGGGCCCACAAGCCCTTCACAAATTAACGTTTTCAGTATACCGTATATACTCGCCTGTAAGTCGATCCGCATATAAGTCGACCCTTAACTTTGGCTGACGAAATGGTGGTTTTGCTCTTGACCCGCCTATAAGACGAGGGTGGAGTTTGAAGGTGCTACCCCTTTTTCAGTCATTCACGGCGATCGGCCGCCATTATTATTTGGATGGGAAACTTACCCTATGTTGTATTCTAATAAATGTGGCGAACGCAAAATGCGTTGATTATATTTTTTATTGTAGTAATATAAGGCCTATCGATATATATATATGAACATGAATTTAAACGATGCATCATATGCACATCTACGACGTTTTTGAGACATGATCTTGAATATCGGACTACTGTAGACCACTCGAGGATCCCATGCATTTATACCAACGAATCACCCACCTACAGCTAGTACGTATCAGCATATTTTACTACCCAATATTTTTTAATTTTCATTGACCCGTCTGTATGTCTACTGACTTTAAGGATTGAAATTTTGTCTTTAAAAACCGTCTTATAAGCGAGTATATACGGTATATTAATAGGAATATTCGTGTTGCCACAAATAAATTTTACCGGCACTTTTAAATAACTAAGTGCACCAGAGTAACCGGTATAAATAACCTCGCCAGAGGATACAACGGAAAAAACACAATTGACATTGTCCGAGATTCGAACCCTCTATTTTCTGATTAGTAGCCCGGCGGTCTACCACATGAGCTATCCCGTTCTGTCTACATAACTATGTAGATTCCTCGGGGATCATATACAGGAATTGGTTAGGTAATTGCAAAAAATACGTCGGTAAGCATACGACCACGTTGACATTAATTCTCGATAATTAGATTTTACCTTTAGGTCACTTGTATGACCGCCAGTATTTCCGCTTTCGCCTTCGCTTTTAATTTGCCGCCGTCCGAGTCCATCTATAAATCACTAATTATACCAATCTCGTTCCTTCGGAGCCGCGTTTGTTCAATTCAATTATTCTTGCGTTATAGTCCACCCACGTATTTTGTATAAGTAACAATCCTCACAATGTATTCATACGCGACGTTAATATATAGTGCGTGACCGGCATCCTATTAGGCTAATTGATACAGCAAAGGGAACGGATAAGATTAAAACTTTTAATTATCTATTATCTATGATAGAAATTCGTTTCGTTACCTTTTGTCCACCTTAATTATATCCACCGTATATAATATCTCCCGGAATGCAGTATATCGTCAGAATCACCTCCGCGCATGCGCGCCACATATCCTGACATTTTTAATATGCCGCGGAAGCTCATTAATTTTTAAACATTGTGTCGCTCTCCGCGCACATTCACGCGTTCCCGATCCGATTTCTCTGATTGCAGGTCGAGTATTATTCATTAATTAAAGTCACAATTAATCTGCGAGCGTGCGTTCGGCGATATTAGCTCATATATTATATATTCGACTCATTATTGAATTCATCGCTGTTACGATTACTCAAATCAAGGGGCGTTATTCGCTTCAATGCATTTCGGATTATTGTCGTAATTAGGTACGTGCATTTTGCGTAACGAAATGTCAAGAGTTTCTAAATTGTTAAACCATGTTCTATTATTAAATGGTCACATCGTTGCAGTTTGTAGTGGACAAATAATTCAGCCTTGTTGTGGCCGCATCCTTGGATCCGTTCTAAGCCATCGTGACAGAATTGTTGGACCCCGTTCTAGCTAATAGTAACAAGCTCGTTGGGACGCCTAGGCCACGGGTACCAGATTGTGTGACCCGCTCTTGTCTATCACGTCAGACACCTTCTGGCTCATGGTAACCAGATTTTTTGACCCCGTTTTAACGGAGAGAGGTCAGATAGTTGGACTTCGTTTCAGTCCAATGTGGCCACATCATTGCCCTCCCTCACTTCTAACAAGTAGTGGCCAGTTCATCGGACCCCGTTCAAGGTCATACTAGCATGGTGTGGCGGCCAGATCTTTAGAATCCGCCTCAGCCACTATACTATTACAACCTTGCGGGTTTTCACACGAAAAACAGCTTAAACGCCGTAAGCCATAACCGACGCGCTTGGCGAGATACATAATGGAAAATAAATTAGAGGGACACGTATGAATTTTTGTATTTATTTTTCAGATGGTTCCCGTGCTTGTATAAAGTAAAAGTTAGAGATAACAGTAACCATGTTCAAAATGGCTTTAAACTCTATATATCGAATGTATATAGTAGTTTCTACGTCATTATTTTGATGGCGGCGATTGCGATGGACGCCGATGACGTTGTCGTAATAATTGTGATGGCATCGAGGACGATATGGTGGTGATGTCTTAGATAGGCTTAGATATGGTGACGATTTAACTGATAGCGATTGTGATGGCGGTGTCATGAAGGAAAAAAGCTGGAAGGTTAGAATGCAACATCTATTGACCAAAGAAGTTTCAGCCAATAAATACTTCCAGCTATTCGGCGCTCTTACAATATTTTCAATATTCGCATTTCACGCGAGAAAAATAATGGCGCGCGTTTACCCATTTTAGAGACGTGTTTGTGACAGAGACGATCATCAAAGGAAAGCCGACCAAGAAGCTGACACACCGACATATCGTGATTGACATTTAGCATAAATAAAATTCTCACCTAAGCATGCGGTTGACTGATCGAATGATTAATTTACATACAAACAGGACATCGGTCATTGGACGACTTAAAATTCAAGTGAATTCGGCATTTATATCCCGTACATGCGCAGGTTGGTAAACAACGGTTTACGAGGACCCACGGGCGATCGCAGCCCTATAACAGGCGCGAGTAAGTCACTCACAAATTGACTTTCCCAGTGCGTATTAATTTGCATTGCTACAAAGGAACTTCACCGGAACTTTTTTACGAATTTATACCTCAGTCGACCAGAGCAATCAAGATAATGCATCTTGGCATCTTGCCTGAGGATACAACGGAAAACACAATGGGATTGCCCAGATTCGAAGCCTTCATCTTTTGGTTCGGAGGCCGGCGCGCTACCACTGAGCTATCCCGTTCCCGTTGGCGAGAGTGAATCCCTCAACATATACCTATAATGCGATTGAAGTGATAAAACCCTTTTCGTGTAAAAAGAGGGAAGAGTCAATAACTAATCACACAAACATTAAACGCGAAAACACAAACGCGGTAGTTCTGTTAGTTGTCGCGACGGGGTGCGACGCGAACGGCGAAAGACTAGTTCGTCGATTGGAAATATATTATGAGATGTATGCCTGATCACGGAATATTTACGCGAGCTCAAACTTGCGTGCCTGCATCAAAGCGGGACAGAATTACGAGTAGGTTGTGAACTAGCTACTGTGTAGCGACGTTAAATTGTGTGAGGAATTCGATCCGGATACGCTTTTTCCCGTGGGATACGCGTGCAGATGATGAAGACAGGATAAGGTAATCACGGCAGAATCGTACCGATGCGATAAAAGAGGAAAATGACCGTTATAAAACATCGTGCGGTAGTTTGGTCTTTTGTTTACTGTTAGAATCGATGTACACGGGTGTTTAGTTCTTTGGGTAGATATCATCTTAGTATTTCTCGTTTTATATCTCTCATAATCTTTGGGTTTAGGGGCTGCGAAACACAATATAATATCGTTCCCATTATAGTCCCTGCGTTATAACGACGGGGGGGACCCAACCAACACATCAGTTATACCAACGCCAAGTTTACCTCGGAAAGATGTCGACTGCGAGGTGAGTCGCATCACCGAAGTCGATGTCATATCAACCCGGAATTCGTACAAAAACACTAACCTTGACTTGTTGTCTGGATGTTGCGCGAGGAATCGGTGATGAAATCAATCGCGAAGATACGGGGCAGGAAAAAAAGGAAATAGATATATATATATGTAAACTTACTGTAGATTATGTACAATGGGCAGGTTATTCTGCACTAATATGTACAGTAGTTATTGAGTTTCGGGTATTGTTTATGGTCACGTTTATGCACCCTTCCTGGAAACCGCTCGAGAAATTTAAACAAAATGGCGGGTCACGCCATTCGGGGGAAGTGCGTCTGAAACAGGGGTCTCTCAGTAACTCATATTTTCACTTTCCCGATCATGTACCTGTGTTGTAATAAACAAATTTCATCATTACTTACTTATGGCTGATTCGACCCAAGCTTTATAAATGAAATATCTTCCCCGAGGACACATTGGTTTGTTACCAGATAATGAAAGCTGCTCTCTATTCTGGACGCGACCTTGAAACAGTTTTATTCAGCGAACAAATAATAAAGAAACACACTCATGTAGATAAGCACAGCGGTTATTAGTTATATTGTGGTTACAGTATATTTCTTTGAAAAGATAACAGGTCCTTTATTTGGTGACAGCCCGCATTTTCACCAATTTCGGATGTTGCAGGCGTTAAAGATAGTAAATGAACAATGTTAACCTGATGAAGGGCAAAAAAGACGATGCGACGAAATCGTATAGAATAGAAAACTATTGCGGATTGAAAAGAACCATTCCTTATACGACGCGACTCTCTTTAGCAAGCATATGCACGTTTTGATCATAAATTCTTTTATGAGACTTGCTCATGTTTAGAAGATACATCTTATATTAGCGGAGGCAACTGACCAACATACACAAGAGTCTTAACTAGAAGTGCTGCCGAAAGCCACCATCGTCAACGATTGCTTTCTTGCTTCTGCGTATTCTATAGAAAACATCGGCAGTCTATATATA
>WURV02084446.1:0-20643 GCA_011762755.2 Epimenia babai | reverse complement strand
AATGATATTTATATACCACACTTGGAGAAAGTTGCTTGCAGAGCTTACCAAATTACAGTTCACAAGTCATTGTAAAAGTTGGCTCTGTAAGAGGCGCTAGCATACGTCATGCATTTTTAATAGCATTCTCCCCATCGCATGTGACCATGATTAAATTCCATTAACACTTACTCCTGGCAAAGTCGACTAGGGTATAAGTATATTACATTGGGACAAAGTACAAAGTATAAAACTGTGTAATTATTTTCTTGTCATATATTGTTGTCTCCCTTTAACTAATATTATGTTATAATTATTGCCAAAAACTTACGTTGGAAAGTTGGAAACGTAATATGCATGACTCGCAATGTATACAGTCTAACGCATTTGAGTACAATATTCATTCTATGAAAAAGGAATTTAATTATTTTGAATTTGTATGGTAAAAGATAATATTTTCAATGATTTCATTTTCCATCAAGCATTATTGACATGCATAAGTTTTCTTCACAAACAAGTCAATTATACACATTTAGGTGTTTAACTGTGTACGTGCGTAATGATTGAAATGATTTGAACAGTTTCACAGTTAGTTGACATGTTTGACATTATTGGTGTAATTATAGTACCATGGAAGGGAACAATTATGTTATAACTAGCATTGTTGAGGTAAGCTTGTTATGAAGCTTATTAAAAATCTAATTTGCTCTTATTTTTTAGTGTATATTTATACGATACAGCATCATATAAATGTTGAGAGCATATGAATGAGCTACATATAATATGAGTTCATCGATATTTCAGTCATACAGTTCAGCTACTTTATTAACAGAATCACCAAGTAACATCGACCACGTAACAATGTACAGTAATTCTAGTGTGATAACAGTCACAACATTGAATGTCACAGGCGCTGTCATCAACCTTAAATTACCCGTGTCTGACGTTGTACGCTACAGCTTTATCGTTGTCGTCATTTTTGGTTTGTCTGGCAATGGTTTAGCGATTACTTCGATCATATTCAGACGTCTATACGCCAAGTCACAAATGTTTATATTCTTTGTATTTATGTCGTCGATGGACAGTCTATCCGTGGCGAGCATGTCGTTGACATTTGTCATTCGTGAATTTATTTTCACCCGGCCGTATACGGTGGACGATGAAGGAGGCATTCACGAGTGGTTAAATATAGTTGGTATCGCGTACCTCAATAGTTTGTCAATGTTGGGCTCGATATATATTTTGATTTTAGCCAATGGTTACAAGCTTTTTGCTCTGATCAAACCACTTCGGATAAAACCATCTGACAAAAAATTTGCTCTGTATTCCTGCATTAGTATCATATTGATTGTAATTGCGATGAATTTACCAGCTCTGCGTATGTATAAATTTGTCAATATTGGTAATGAAACTGTGTATATCGCTGCTATTGGCCTAAGAAAGGAATACATGTCGTTTAGCTTAAAGGTTTTCTTCCCATTGTATTTATCTCTATATAATATAGTTCCTGGGCTGGTATTACCCATACTGTCCATCTGTATAGCCGTGATGTTTTACAAGAATTACCGAAAACACATTTCCATGACGCAAGATGTTCAAAAAGGATACATTTATGAAAGAGCCCGGGTTGGTGTCACGGCATTATTACCTCTCTCCATCGTCCACATATGTATCACTACACCCGGTTTTCTTGTCAGTGTCGGTGGTATAACAGCGGAGGACATTAACAACAGTAATAAGATCCTCTGTATACTCCAAACAATTAACCATAGTGTGAACGTATATGTGCAATTTTTCTCTAGCAAGTTCTACAGAGATGCATTGCTTGGCCGCTGATTGTGCCTGGTCATATCTATGAGATAAGGAGTTAAGAAGCCCCATATCAGAAACCAAATCAAACAGTATATAATATTTTACATTTTTTGTTTTAATGTAATAATTTGAAAGATCTTGTCTTCTTAGTTCACTAACTGGATACTGTGTGCTTATACACAGTTGAGATAATTTGTCTAATGTGATATTTATATATACATTATCAGTAGGCCAATTCAAGTTACGTATCACGTGGTGCTGTTTTAAGCTTATAAACTAATTTTTTGTGAATAAAAATTATTTTTGACACATTGGGCTATGCATAGGTTTGGTTCTAGTCATTTGCCATGGTGATTGTGGACCTCTTTGGCAAGGATGCATATATCAAAATTACCAAGGTATTTCTTAGCATTACAGTGCCTTCACCCTAATGTCATCCCCCGCAGGTCGAAAGTGTTCCGAGGGATCGGAGTGACATATTTTAGTTTGTTAGACATCGTTAATGTGTAATTAAAGAGCAACATAATGCGTTACAAATCTTTCTTCACCTCTATTTACAAAAAAGTTACATAGAATTAAGAAAGTTTCCATCCACAGAACATATCCACCGAATTTTTGAGACTCCATATGAGATAGTGATGTTTTAAGTCAACCACATTCTTGCTTTCGGTACGATGTTATCTCATCAAAATGCCATACCAAGCAAATTGTTAGTCATTATTAAATGTGAGGTTTTGACATCATTAAACAGGTATTGAAATATATTGTAGAGCAGAATATAATATAATCAATAAAAATTTCAAATAACCTTCATTACTTTCTCTTTCCAGTATATTCCTAATTGTATCTATAGATGGATAGATTATATCTGTCGGTGGCTAATTTTACTTTCTTGGTAATTGCATCTGCTAAAGAAACAGCACCGATTTCAAAAATAACAGGAACTAACTTCATCAAGCAAGTCTGTTTGTGATGTGCCGAATTTTGTCTATAAATCTTCATTTAAATCATATCCTGACTATGATGTTTCAGATATTTTGACTCAAGTTGAAAGAATTTTTACGTGCTCAGTTACAATTGAATGTGTTCAATATGGACAATAGCTGGCAATGTTGCCTCCCACACGTTGGACATAGAGAAACCACGTATGTTTGTGCGCTGAACTCGGCACCCTAGTTATTATAGAATACAAATATGGCACACATTTCACGGTGATATTACTCGATATACATCACTTCAGACAGTTCAGAGCGAGTACGGCGAGATAGAATACTTAAATCTGAAATTGATCTTTTAATACAGTTGTTTCATACGGTACGTCCATTGTAGCAAATCTTAACTATGTATTGTGTTTAGTTCATGTGACTCATTTATTGTGCAAGTTAGGCTTTCTCTGAAAAATTGAGGACTTCTTAGCCAGACCAGATCTTATGTTGTTAATTAAGAAATTGTGTTATGATGTGAGAGACAAACCCTTTTTCCTGTTTGGAAAATACAAGAGAGTGTTGAAAATATAAGCCAAAATCCCTAATTTCTGATATCAGGACTAATACAACAGTGTATTTAGCGTCTTTAGTGATTATTATTATTATCATATAATACAGTGATAAATTAGGCCCTGAGAGTCAGTATTACTTTTGGCGATGGAAAAGTTTTATTGTGCTACTTGCATTAACCTTCTATCAAACACTGTTTTGATGGCCAATTGTGTTTCTGCAGAAAGGCATATTGCCTTCTGCATTACAAAAATGGCACAAGGTTGAGCGCAACTTCCAATGCAAAAATTCTGTACACCTGCCAAGTTATTATGACCCTCATACAACATCCCTCCTTAAAGATCTTGCGGGGGCGAGTATCTCTGTCACATATCAGTTAAAATATATACCAAATAATAGTGGCCTTTTAGCAAATTTTTAATAATGTATTTTATAAGCAATGTGGTTTTTGAGACTTCTTGCCATTTTTTGGAGATAGGAGTGTCAAAACCTAACTATATATTATTGTTATGTGTTATATTTATCATTTGTCTTAATTTTTAAGTATCTGTTATCGGGGAAAATTTGTTATGATTTTGAATTTGTTAACAGAATTTTATGCCCGTCATCATTATTTCTGAAAAAGAATTATTTTATCATCATGGCTTTTAAGTACATTTGACAAGATGTATAATATGTATGTAAAGATAGGCCAATTTGAAAAGAATCGTCTCGGCCAGGATGGCCCTTCACAAAGCTGGCCTTAAATGTGTTTTTACTTAGTGTTTAGAAAACGTGTTAGCTGTTAATTGTGCAGCATTACAAGCATTGTTAAAACTGCAGCATTCAACCTCATCGATCACAGTATTCTCATAAACAGACTATGGAAACGGTTTGGAATTGTCGGATCGGCCATTGAATGAATAAATGATTTTATTTCTCAGAGATCTTTTTGTTTTTTGTGCTTTAGAGAATAGCATGAAATCCTTTCAATTCCCATATGGTGTCCCCAAGGAAAGTGTCTTGGAACCACTTTTGTTTATGGCTTTATGTCCCCTGGGTGACGTCATAGAGAGACATGGTCTCCACTATATATTATATGCTGATGATACCAAACTGTGGATACCAGCCGATACCAAAAATCCTGTAGAGCTCCAACAAACCCTCCAGCCTATTTCAGCTTGTCGTGACCAAATCTATGATTGAATGACAATAAATAAACTAAAAATCAACCCCACAAAAACTGAATTAATGCTCATACAATCTTCTTTTGGCATTCTAAATATCTGGATTATTCATTATGTGAAACCCTTATCCACACTCTCATCACTAGTAAACTGGACAATTGTAATTCTCCTTACATTAATTTGCCCAAATTTCAGATTGATGGTCTACAAAAATTACGAAACTGTTGTGTTCGTCTTCTTTATAGAACAACTTGGAGAGAACACATCAAACCCATTTTTAAACTACCTACACTGGCTGCCTGTGCATTCATTAGCTCATTGTTTTTGAAGTTTTACTTTTTTTCTACTGCACCATGATATCTCACGTCCTTGATATTGGTCCGGAATGCCAGTAGATCAACATGACAGAGTCAAACAGTCACTTTGATTTTGGTGACTGCGCCTTTACAGTCGCTGTACCCATTCTTTTTAATTCTCTTCCATCACACATTAGACAATGTACAGAGCTAAATACCTTTAAATCTAAACTTAAAACTTTCCTTTCTTCTGTTAGCTTTTGTTAAGTTTACAGTGACTTGCTTGTGTTATCTTTTACCATATTTCATCCTTTGGCAGTGTGATAATTTTACCTGGGCTATTTTATAATGCAATTCTACGTTATTGTCTTATCTGTATGATTTTCTGTGTGATATTTAACGTAGTTTTGCAGCATGATATTATTTTTGGCACTGAGCCACTGTGCGTATTCTTACGCAGTTCAATTTTGAACTGTATTTCTATTTAATCATAGTAACCGTAAATTTGCACAGTGTCTTTGATATCCATGTGTTAGAAGGGCACTATAAATCAATAAAACTTGATTTCATTAATCATTCCGATGAGAACATTCTCTTAGTCTGCCAGTCTTAAATTTAACCATTGACATCTGGTATATTTTTGAAAGTCATTGAAATTTTTCACTAGAGCCAGAAGGTAAAATTTCCTGCTCATTGGTACACTTGAGATTCGTCGAGTAATTGAAAATCAGTAATCTTGTCTTATTGGAGATAAAATATTATTCAACAGCAACATAATGTTGATACTATAATGATAATCTTTCATGTACTTTATCTACTATTTCTCTACGTTTATCTCTGGTGCCAGCAATCACAGGTGACTTGCTACACAGAGAGGAAGGTTGCGGAGTTTTCCGAGAAAATATTTCAACTTCGTAAGGAGTACATGGCTTTCATTAAGAAGATACGGGAGTTACAGAAGGGACAGTTAGACACGCCGTGGGTTGATCGCAAGTATCGTAGGCGGCCTATGCAAGCACAGACAGGTTTATTTGCAGTGATATTAGCAGACATAAATCTGTCTTGTTTTTATGTCGTTCAACATTTATACTCAATGCTGAATTAACTTGCCAGTACATAACAAATATAATTACTTACGCAGGCCTACGTATAAATGAACTTTTATTGGAACTTTAGTAAATAAATAGTTGCGATACACTTGATTTCTAGTTTATATTGAATGCCTTTATATCGCTTTTTCTTTTCAGAGTCATAGGAACTGCCTAATTTTAGCATGCCTTAACTTTTGTAAATTCGTTTACTCATACCCGTAAAAGATTTTACAGATTTTTATTTTCTATAAATGTTCTTGCTATGTTCTAAATCCTGATATACGCACTAATATATCGCCGTTATGTCATATGCAATCTTCATTAGATAGATCATAGGGATAGATCTAACTTTTTGTTGTATATTTATTTCAACATTTTATAGTGTATCGAGTTCAATATCTTCATACTGACTAATTAATTTTGATTATTAAGACTATACTTCATAACGTGATCACCTTTTATAGCATTATCTGATGATTTGGAATTTTTAGGTTTTTTCTTGTGTATTTTGCAGGTGAGCAACACAGTGATTCTGCTTGTGTAGATTCTGTCGTGGCAACATCTGCCAATAAAACGCAACTCCCAATGGATTCCTCTATAGACCTTCCAGTTCTCACGAACGATGTCAATTATAAACATCTCTATGGTTACAACACGAGTTGTCTCTCAGAAACAGCGCCGACCACTTCAACCAACGGAGACGATTCTCCTCTGGAGTTCTCTACATATGTCAAGAAGCAAAGACGATTTGACGATAACGATGAGTCTATTGTTCTTAGCAACATAAAATGCGACAACCATAGTAATATATTTGTATCTGTCAATGGACAGCATGATATAGCAACAGTAACTGATGGATCACACACGTGCAGCAAACAGCTGGGAAGATGTGAAATATGTACAATCACTGGAGAGTCTCATGGTAAATTGGTTAACAGCTTGAATCTGAAAGATGACGAGGCAGCCACGGTAGATTGTGGAGGAAAGTTAGTATCTTCAGAATACGACGATACTTCAGATTCTGACCAATAATCAGACTTTATTATAACACCGAAGCAATGTCTCCACAAGTTTGGAAATCTGGACATTAAACTCAATCATGGATTATCATGATTATCAGATCAACTGTAGCAAAGCTTTATTTGCTCTCGAACTCTCACTTCCGAGCCTTATCATCCATAATTAATTTCTATTATATAATATTTTATTTTATGAAAATTTTATTCACACATAACTAACAACACAGGGTAAATTACACTGAGTTACTATAACTATAGTATTTAATGGTGTATAAATATTTGTAATAAACTTATTGAACTCAAACATGACTATAATATTTATAATTTATCTTACCCATGCTTATTCTACCGTATTCTATTACCTACTGTTACCTACTGTTAAGATGGCCCACTCTGATCTTTGTGGGTAAGCTCCATAAATGAATAGATTATAGGGGGATTTCGCTGAAAGGATGCAGCGGATGACGGCTGGCATTAGCTAATAGAATGCATCATTTACCCATTAACTTATGATAACCGATACCAACACTGCTGCAACTTTTAGAGTGAACTAAAAAATATGTAAGCTGTAACAAAACCCTATTTGACTGGAATACTGAAAGAGTCGTAATCAAACTGCGATCTACCTTGAGCATGATATTAGGGGGTATCATGCTACCTGGAATAATTTGTGATATTAACAGGTATCACGGTATGTGGAATAATTGTGCAGATAGAACTGAACACATTCCACTCTGTAACACTATCTCCATATTTCATATCTACACTATTCATAGTGAATGAATCAGAAATTCATAATGTGGCCAAATGTGTGTATTTTAGGCCTATATTTGAAGAAAGATACCGCTTTCTCAAGGTATTTTCGTGCAAAATCAACTTTCTCGATTAGAATATATTAGTTTTCACATACTTTTTCATGTTGCAAAATCTTGTATTGCATTACGCAGTCTCAAAGAGAGTATCAATTTACGCTTTATGTTTACCCTCCTTGTGATTGATGTTTTGATTGGTTTTATCTGTACCCCACTCAATCAATATTGTACTGTGATTGCCACCAACCTCCTATTGTTTAGTAAAATACGTTAATATCATTCCAGAAAAATGATTTTATCAATACTACTATTACTTTTTACGGTGATGTCTATGTGTTTACATAATCGCCCTTCTGATCGCTTCATAAAATAAATATGTAGGCTAATATATATAGGCTAATTAGGTTTATGGATTCTTTTCGAGTTTTTAATGGCTGGCTGATTGGAAATTGGATAGCTGGATATACATCGACATATTTGTGCAGTAACCTTTAGCTTTTTAGCTCATCGTTAACTCGTGTTAACTGTTAATGCACCATCGATCCAATTTTCGTCATGTCATGGTTAAGCAAATATGAAGGTTATTAATAATGAATAGGGCACTGGTTCGATATCTCCCATATTCTAACTGTCCTTCTGCCAGAGGTGTTAGTGTTGGTGCATAGTTGTAGTCACTAGGGCACCCTGTGATTAGAAACAATTATTAGTAAAGTAAATAACGTAAATAAGGCATTTATATCCCGCACTTTAAAACCGCTACGCAGCTTGGCAAATGACGGTATGTGTGGGCTCACGGGGGTATTGTCAGCTCTATAACAAGCGACAGTGAGCCACTAACGCATTTACTTCCCCAGTGTATATGAATTTGCGTTGCCATAAAGAAATTAATAATTTGTTTATAGAAAAGTCCACCAGGGCAATCAGGATAAAGTACCATGCCCAAGGATACACCGGAAAAACAGTGGCATTGCCCCAATTGGAACCGTCCACCTTCCGGTTCGGACGCCGGCGCTCTACCACTGAGCTATCCCGCTCCCATTAGCACCCCGTGAATAATGATACTCTTTTTGTTGCTTTTTTATGGTGTATAGATCCACACGTCAAAAAACATCTCCACAAGCTCACAACAATGTATTCACTGTGTACATAGGTTTTATTTTCTGTATATTCATCGTCGCCTAAAGAAGCGCCTCGAGACATTGCTTTTAGACTATTTAATGCAATTAACATCGTAGACCTACATTTCAGGCACGATAAGCGAAAATGCAGTAACGAGTAATCACATAAAGTAGACGAAGAAAAGCCCGTGACTGAGAATTTGTCACAACGTAAATCGCTATTGCTGTTTTGCGGCGGTACACCGTTATGATAGCTGTGACGTTGACCGTTACAAAATCGTTGATTACTTTCTGGTCATGAGTGTGTATCAGGACCATATGCGAGTTTTTTTTTATTTGCATAATGATAATAATAATGTGTATAATCGTTTTTTTTTTGTATTTGATGGCATGAATATCCATATACATACAGTGCATATATAACTGTAATCTATGATCAAATACGCCATCTACAATGACAAAAATACATGGCCTACAGCAATTTAATGTTACATAATGTGGTATTAATGTATAATATATACTGCTTTTGTTGATAATGTACTGGTACGTCTGATAAGTTGCTAAGTTTGTTCGATTATGCATATCTGAAGTACTGGGTTACCTAGTTTCAAATGTGTATGACTTGTAAGTTCATTGGGTTGTTCGATTCTATTGTAGTGGTGTTATGATATTTAGATGTCAAGTTGGTTGTAGTAGACTGATTGTGAAACCTCAAACCTTACCTCGATGCCTTCCTCTGGAACCGTGATACTGTGCGGTATACCAGCGGTTCAAGGCTTGAGCCCTGTGAAGGGCTGATTTACCGGCAGACACTCTAGTATACTGGGGCCTTAGTATAGCTATCGGCAGCGAAACGACCCAGCCAGGGCATGAGTAAGACGCTGGATGCCACACCAGTATTTAAGGACGTAAGGCCCTTGCCGTTCGTCTGTAATTATTTGTCACTAGGTATTGTATGCGTCTTGGAAGAGGAGTGTTTTCAAACGAAGCTTAAAGGCAGGTATCTGTCGTGGTTGAATTCTTGATATATAAAGGTAGACTATTCCATAATTTTGGAGCTGCGAGCTGAAAGGAGCAGTCTCCCATAGCGATTAGACGAGTCTTTGGTGTCACGAGTAGATTGTTAACCGATGATCTCAGAAGACGTTGAGTACAGCATAGAGGTTGGATGAGGTCGGTGATGTACTCTGGTGCCAGGCTGTTAAGGGACTTGTAGATAATCAGAGAAATTTTGAAGTTAATCCGACTGGCTATGGGTAACCAGTGTAGTTTCTGAAGTGCCTGTGTTATGTGTTCACACAAGCGTTATGAGCCCTGCAGCGGACTAGTTGAAGTTTATGAACAAGATATTTGGTAATACCTTAGATGAGCGAGTTGACATAGTCGAGTCGTGGTGTTACGTGTGCATGAACGAGTATGGCAGCAAATATTTGCGCATGAGACTTGTATTGTGAATTTGCTACTATGTTCATCGAATCACGTTTACATGCTTCTCCATAGACAAAGTTGATGTGAAAGTAACGCCGATGGTTTGATATCGGTTTGACCGACATAGATTGAGTGATCTGTGTATTTGTACGGCTGTTTCGGTGTCGACATGATTATGAATTTAGTTTTGTCATCGTTTAGTCTGAGTTTGTTTGCGGTCATCCACATCCTAAGATCATCGGTACAGTCATCAATGACTGATATTGTGTTTGAAAAGTGGTTTACGCTGATGAACAGCTGGGTATCATCGGCATATTGGAATTCCATGTGGTGTGATCTGAGTATGGCAGTAATTAGTTTCATGTAAAAAGTGAAGTGAGGACTGATACTTGAGGAACGCAGAAATTGAGAGGGAGTGCTGTGGATTTCTTTCTTGACTTTGACTGCGATGTGATAGGTAACATTGTATCCATGCTAAGACAGAACCAGCTATGCCGAAGCTGTACTTTTTGTTGTATTACTTTAATTGAACAGAATTGTGTATTGCGTTGGGATCAGGTGTAACAGTTGACAAGGGTTTGGCATTTGGGACATGAATATGGGGATATAATAGTAAAAATTAACTTTCGTCTAAGGCTAGATATAAAGTAGGTTAATCATTTTCACGTCACCTCAGTTAAGTAACACGACGTCGCAGACCATTTCAAAATATGAGGTTGACTTTAAAAATTGGAGCGGATTTTGAAACTAACTATATGGATAAATTGTTTGGTTTGGATCCAATATTAAAAAAATCAATACTCGTGTTGGTTTTTTCCGCATTGCGATCACACGAACTGTATACCAAGATACGCAGAAACATCGCTAATTATATATACGTAGGCAATAACCTATACAAACAGAGGCCTATCGACCACTAAGGTTCGGCCTTCGTCTCGACCATACGTTATTGTCACAGTGCCTGCTTCCATGCGACGTTAATATCTCAGTTTTACGTTGCCAGATTATATCAACAAGGGAACGCATCGATTCCTATGCGGCGTACTCATGCGCAATTATTCCTTTCTTCCAGGGTCACTATCCAAAACACGGTCGATAAGAAGTTGTTTTGAGCATTCACCATAGAGCCATCAGTCTATTGGCACTAACCTGATATTTATAGATTTCATCGAACTATATACAAAAAGCATAATTATTAGCTATATGTTGGCAAGGGCATAATTTGCTACAGTGTGACCGGACTTGGATCGATTGGACGACTGTGTAGTTTTGAAATAGCTCCGGTAATAATCATTTTTAGGCGATTATAAAACGCTACAGGCAATTCTTGTATGGCTACGACATAAGCTTCTAGTGTAGCGAATTTACGCGGAGACATTTATGGCTGCCATTTCTTTCAACTTTCACTTAGGCAAGAAAATGGCGGCTGGTTTCTTTATAAACTGATAGCATACTGACTTTCCGAATTACTGATTGTACTTTGTCTTTTATTACTAACTATCCTAAAACTAACGGATAACGCGATACTATGATGATTTTATGCTCGCCGCGCTCGCGGTACACACATACGTATATCTACACGTACACAATGTAGGATAGTCTTCTGATTATCACCTATGAATTTTAAAGTATTTTTCACGAGTCGCTGTGATGTTAACAATGGCTCAGTTGTTCTCCCTCTTTTTCGCTTTTTGGTGACGTACTTTCGATGCAAACGGTATCACAAGATTTGGTTTTTCGATCCGAATCATCTTGCTCACTAAGCGCATTCCCTTTCTTCACGCGCGTCTCAACCACGGACGACAGGAAATTGTCGGTGGACTTTGCTTTGATTGTATACGTATCCTTCACTGTGCCTTCATTAGTCGAGCACCCATCGGATTCTTCGATCATGTGTTTGTAGTTTGCATAACCGGTGGTAACGAGAGTGCTTTCGCTGTAAGCGGTCTTTCGCGTCATGGTGTCTATAGAAACGATGTTTTGGCGGACTGGAGTTGCGGAGAGACTGCGCGATTCGCTCGTCAGCAACGGCGTCGTAACACCATCATCTGCCTCATCAAGTGTTGAGCGTTGGATTGTTTGACGAACCGATAACTCGTGTGTGGTTCGTTGGTCGCGCATTTCAGGTGATACACCAGTAATAGAAATATTCTTGTTAGTCGACCGATCATCAATACATTCCAGTGATCTGTCTGGTAAACGCGAATCTGGCGTATCTCCCCGACTTTCCTCGGAATCGCATGTCTCAGCCGCTTGATTACTAACGGAAACCGTTTCTAACTGTATGCCACTACACCCGGCGGTTTGGGAATCGCCCATTGCTGATTGTCTTAACGGACTCTCGGACGTAACAGATCCGGTGTTGTCTCGCCAAAATATCGGCGATCTGTTCGTTATACGCGGAGAGTTTGACGAGTGTGTCGGGAGTCGTGGCGACCTAGAACCGCCTGCGGGAGCGTTGTTGCTATTGGTAACGGCAATTTCGTCATGCTGCACGGCGCAATAGACAGGCCGGTAGAGAATCGTCTCATCATTTTCCTCGCAATCGTCACCCATGTACACCTGGCCAAGCTGGAACTCTGGGCTGATATACATGCCGCCCTCGACATTATCGGCTGCGAATTCTGCGGTAGAAAAGTAACGTGGTAGCAAAGCAGTACGTGGTTGGCAAACCGGAATTTTCATATTTATCAATTACGTACGTAGAGCTCAAGCAGATGCATATCTGCGTAAAATGACTGATTGATGTAATGGTTCTAGCCTACACATATAAAATAATTCTGCACGTGTGTTTTACCATGAATTGTGATGTGTCAAACGCAATCTATGACTTAAGGCTTCGGAATACCAAGTTGCGATCTACGATCTTAACATGGATAGACAATAAGGAACGTGAAATATCAAACTGTGAACTTTATTATTGGGTTATAGGTCTGCGATCATATCCCAAACAATCGTGTTCTATTCTGCTAATTGAGTATAGGTCATATTGCGGTATTGAGATATTCCGCGTGACCAAAATATATAATATAACTTAACAATAAATAACGAACAATAAACTAAACAAGGTGCATATTCCAGTAATTACATCGATTTCGTTATATCACTTAACCAATTCATGGAAAAAATTGCTTAGGTATGCAAGTCCTTAGAACGCCTGAGCAACATATGATCTTGTTTTAGTCACCCGATGAAGGCTGTGTCATTGTTAATGAACAGATAATTCATTGCTATGACAAATGCGATGTAAATATTTTCAAGGCTAAAAAAATAAAAATTCACGACTTGTTTCTCTTGTTTGACCCGAATGAATGTTTTTTTCTAACGGCAACGCATGTAATCAGAGAACTAAAGTCGTCTATGCATGATTCTTGACAATACAAGAATGTATCTAGTTAGAAAGAGTATGGATTATCCAATATAAACGCACCGAACTGAAGTGGCGGAGCCGGAGTGTTTGGAATACGGAATGGGACGGTGGCAATGGTTAATGGAAGGCATATATCAAGATCTTCGCATGATCGCTCCATACCAAGTGATACCTGACAATATTTGCAATATTAGGTAGTTCGTTATTATATACTGTGTCCCAAAAAGGCGGTAAACGTTCTCCAAACTGTACACCGTAGTCTACGTAAAGTATTAGGCATCCCGTGAGCTTTTTGTGTATATTAAAATTATTAAGGATTACTTATTACTTATGCAGATTCGGCAACAATAAGCGACATGGGACGCGTGTGAATTATGTGCTGTTTATGGAGAAAAATATGAAAGAAGTGCGGACGCAAAAAGGTAAGTGGTTGAATAAATCGTAGAAGTAAACTTTAACTGTATCACAAGACTAGATCTTGTTTATATCTGATGAAGTTCAAATACGCCGCCATTTGTTAAGTATTCCTTTATTCAGTGGCAGGGAAACGGAGACACATGGACGTTTCTGGCTATTCCATAAATGTTTTTATTGATCGAGCCTGCGAACTTTTGTATCGTTTTATAGTCCAAAATACGTTTCTCTATAGCCATTTTAGCCATTTATATATGTGGTCCAATGAATCTTGACCCGCTTACATGTCCCTGCCTCTGAATTACCCAGTATTGAGATTTTTCATTTTTTCGTTTTGTGTTTGGAGCACTTTATTTTTAACTAGTTGGCCAGCTTTAAGTGCACGTATACAATTTTCCCACTTCCTGTTTGAGCAGACGACAAATTGTACCCTAGAATTTATATAGTTATACATTTTCTTCAAATTTTACTGTTATGATGGCGATATCTAAAGATGACCGTATTTGTATACCAGAGCCATACACGTGACCTCGAACATTTGAAAGATGATAATCTAGAAATGGGAAGAATTGTCTAAAACTTTCATCAAAAAAGCAATCCAGTCATGGCGGAAACGACTGCAATGGGCTGTTAAAATGGAAGGTGGCCACATCGAACACATTTTCATTTGAAGTTGTGTCTTTTACATCATTAATAGACAATAATTAACTTTGGATTGAGTTAAAATAATTAAAATTGTCAGTCAATATGTGAAACGTGAAACTGCATTTTCTTGTGAAAGCGTATAATCTTGTGAAAATGAAGGCTCTAAATATGGCATAGATATGTGTTCATGATTATGAGTACATCAAAGGTTTTGTAAATACCTGTTATGCTGTTGTCTAATTAGAATTGATGGTTTTGTCGATTAAAATTGAAATTTGTGAAAAATGTCATGTAGCAATAATATGTAGGGGGGGGGGGGGGTGTCAAGATTCATTGGACCAACCTGTAGTAAGTCTATTTCGCTCATGAAATAACTACAATAAATTGAGGGCGATAAGATGCTTATCGTCATCTCATCTCGCTGTTTACACAAGGCATAGGGTAATACACATATGTAATTTATATGGTTCCAATCAGGGAGATCCAATGACATTGTACATGAGAACGCTGCGAACAGATACGACTTGTTGGGCTTCGAGGGTGGCAAAGGGCAAGTTGCAAAGCGTCTTGTAGAGATCCATCTTAATTCTCCCAAAGGATGCAAAGTAAATGACAGGTCTGCTGATCGTTCACAACAGGGAGGGGTCTGATAATTGGCTAAGTCTGTTGATAACTATGCAGATCGATAAGCTGTTCAAAACCACGTTATTTCGGCAGCCCATAACCTTTCGTACAGTTGCTTAAAGTGTAGTGATTTCGCAGGAATTAGAATAGTATATCCACTAACAAAATATATTATTGACTACATGATATTGAATACTTAAAAATAACTCATCCAAAGTGTAAAAGGATGAAACTGATAGAGGGAAGATTCACACAAAAGCTACTTAGTGATTATAGCTTTAGAATTCGACGTAAAGATTATAGGACCACTTTCTAAGCCTATCAGAAACCGGCATAATATACATTAAATCTCAATTGGATGATAGACGAAAATGTAGTAGTGACCAGATCGTCGATATTGAAACATTGTTATATTGGTACAACTCACGGCAATTTCGTAGTAAATGTTGACAAGACTGCATATGTTGAGCAGAGTGGGCGGCATGACCGGCACTTGCAGATGATCCTGCAGCTGGTCAAAGTTCACGGTCTGGTGGGGTTGAACGCTCTCGGATTTATACTCCCAAATCTTAATGACGTGGTCCTTCCTTAAACCCAAGACGCCGCGGTTGATGAAGTAATCGACGTGCTGTCAAAATGGTAAATTCGTTATAGCCTTGTAATGCTATTAGGGTCCCTTCGCCTTCATAAAAAATATTGTATTAATTTCTATATTCATAATTATAGACTGCCTGAGTAGTATTGTACCTATTGATGTGCGGTAACGCATAGGTCAACATTAAAGTTCATGTGATATACAATTTTTTTGTAGTTACTTGCCATTCTTTTCTACCCCATGGCGATTTGTGCAATACAAAACGTCGGCCGTTAGTGATGTAAACATCCATTAAGTCCATGTTATGGTAACAGTATAGTTCTACCAACAACGAAATGGCGGCGTGATTCATCGTCTATGTAAACCGATAAATTTTGAAAGTAAATCCAATGTATGTATATAGAGAATTTTTATACACTTTTCCGTTAAACTACTGTAGCTCGGTGCGTCGTTAATATACTCACCTGCATGAGGCGGCAGATAAGCCAGACCTTCTGATCGCAGCCATTTTGTACTTCTGCTTTGAGTTTAATTCTTTCGCCACAGCAGTATGCGCTACGCTCCATCACGACCTTCAGAACAACCGGGCCACCGAAGAGACAGAAGCAGCATGACTTACGCGTGTCTGACGCAGATGTCGGTGTCTGGGCCACAAACAAAGCTTCGCAATCATCTCGAATTTTCGATCGAGTCATTTCTATACGTTTCTAATCGTTCAATTTCCTTTTCCAAGGTCATCTTAGCACTCTATTCGTTCAATACCATTGAACGTCTCATCCTATAATTCGCCATTTGCTGACCTATAGTTAACTTAAAGTATCAGATTATATATATATATATATATATATATATATATACGAACACGCGCACACGCACGTACATACGTACTTAGATATGTATGTATGTAACACTTTCATCGCATAGATATACCAATATGCTGTTTTCCCAGGTTAGGTATTACAACATGTTTAAGCAGCTATTTCTAAATCTCTTAATTCACCACTAAGTATATATAGGCCTATCGAACCAATACGAACTGATTTTTAGAGCCATTCTGAGTGGAAGGCTAAGATATATTAATAACCTACATTTCTCAATCTTCTAGCACGAACGAAAATCTGGCTCATTTCATATAGTTTAAGGCGCATGAAAAAAAAATCTCGCTATGTCCGGATTCGAACCCGCCGCATATTGCACGAACCGTGGTTTCTCACCACGGCGGTCCAGATGCTCACTCATTATGTACAGTTATGCTTTACTTGACTATACCAGATAGTTCGCGTCCATGCAGTCAATGTGCGGCCCAATGACTGTGAAGTATTTGATGCCCTGTGGGTGCGAGGCGTACGGGATGTTTATAACGACCCTGATGTAGTAACGGATGCGGCCGATTTTACTCTCAAAAGAGCACGGCAGATTAGTTTCTGGTATCTGGTACTCGATCGGCAATTTGTGGAGACCGCGCGGGAGGATGGGCACGGGACCTTCATCCGATGCATCTGCGCCCATATCAGCGAATTCATATAATATACCACATAGGGGTTCCGTTTTGAATACTTTAAAACTGGGAGCTGAATTTTAACACCGTTAGTTCTAACTAACTATTAATGCGGTATAGTCAATACATTTGTAACTTCACACAATGGCATGAATAACACATTCCTTACTCCCGTGCAGAATTTTTGAGTTTGGTTTGTAAGATTTTATCGAAATTACGTATATTTCGAAAGGGATCCAATATAAGAATGCACTCAGTTTTACCATTTACCGCCAGTAAACGATGTCAAGCGATGTCACTGTAGGCCTAGGCTACAGGTGCTGGTGCTCGAATTGAGCGCGAACATATGTACTTTATAGTTTATACCCAGGTAGTCACATGTTGGTAATCGTGTAGAAATTAATTTTATACACGTGCGAGTATATTTTGATTGCTTACACGACGATACACTTACACTATTTTGCAGGTATCACGTATGTATACACTTCTAGTATTATAGTCACTATGTCTTACTCTTTCCCCAAAGAAGAGTCTTCTGGTCGATGTAATATTCGTCCTCCTTCACCGTGCGTTTTTCACCAGCTCGCGTCACTTTCCATTGGCAGTGGGATTTTCCACGGATAAACATTCGTATCCCTGTAATGATATATACTACAATATATAGTTTATTATATTAACAGTTGCAACATTGAGCATGTGCGTAGACTACATCCCTTTCGTTCTAATAACGTGTTATTCCTGTATGATTGATGATTCAATTAACAGGCGACTGACATTCATATGAAATTACATTTTTATAAAAATATTTCTTAATGCTACATATGAAATAAAGCATCCCCATGTATGTTTAATTGTTTTTTTACCTTTATTATCGTCTTATTTTGTCTTTGACTATTTATCTCTCATTTCTTTCAGTCGATCGATCAACGAAAACACGGGGACTCGTAAAGAATAAAATCAACGCTCCAATCAGACATCATAATGATCTTCTATGGAAATGTTGAAAAAAATTAATATCTTGCGTATGTCTAAATTGCCAGTAGAGGTCGGCTAATATAATCGCTTGGCGCGCGAACATCTTACGACGGTAACACCGCAGCAGGTCTTCGATTTTTCGTTTGTGGCATACATATGGTGTGCGAGGACATACCTCCATCTTGCTTAAGAATATGAGAAGAAAATTATCGGCAGATGTTCGTCTAAAATCATTAGGAAATCAATAAATGATTTCAGAAGCCTAATTGGCGGAATTCACTTTAGCTCCCGACTCAACATGCACAGCTGCTATATCGGAAATCGAAGCCCCAACTGATTTTAATGTGTTCGTTCGGACAACAATTCCACATCTGGTATATCCTTTTTCTTGAATTGGTGAAAAAATCGGTGCTTGAAATATTAACTGGTGGTGTTACCCCGGTGATTTTTTTCTCTTTACATCACATTTGGAAGGCATTAAAGTACGCCTGTAGGTCGTTCGAATCGCTTGATTACCGACGCTCTAAAAAGGCAATACACTTCCTTTCTTTACATCAAGAAATACGATAGCAGGTAGTTCCGGCACTCGCGCATTGTTCCATTGCTCGATATTATCAACTACGTATTACAAAGCATCCCTCATCATTCATTGCCCAGTTTTGTGCTATAACTTTCTACATATATCTAGCTAATCGCAACTAGGACTACTTGTATCCTTATAAAATCACGATATGCTGACGTAATTTAAGGATGTTGAGCTTAAGCACAAGATGTCTATATCAGCGAGTTTCGATCACCGACACACGAGAAACGTCGCGTAGAGACTTATAGATCATTTACATTATCTACATAGACGCCTGCCGCTGTCTCGGTACGAGACTCCGCCGACAATCGACCGAACGGAACGATTTATTGTGTCATTAGCCCGATCGATAGACCGTGGTTACGTGGATGAAACTGTGGAGACGCGTTACAATGAAGAAATGAATCGCCTCAAGAATATCTGGACAGAACTCTCGTATAATGCCCATACTCACATCCATATCCAATGCCAGGGAAAAGGACGTACATCATTTACGTTTTCATTTACTTTTATCAATGTTAACGCAGGATAATAATAGCTACAGATTTATTTATAAAATAGCTTATGAAATTCTGTGAATAAAAGTATTCAATAAATTGGGATTCTCCTTTTGTCTTTCATGGCAACGGGCTTTGAACACGAATTTACAGCGACAGATGCCTTTATGGACCCATGCTTTTATAAAGCGTGGTGGCATATTTTCCAAGAGCGTTAATTTCCGTGTATTTCCGCTATCACTGTCATCCATTACAGTATCGCGTATCCACCCCCATCCTCTCCTTTTTGTCAATTCGGAATCCACTCCTCTTGCATTACTGTATTACAAGCTCGGCGTGCTATCGCGTTAATCCACCGGCGCGCGTGACGTAGGCACTACGAAAGTACGGAGACGCTCGTGATAAGGAATGCTAGGAGCGATCGATATCCTTGCGACTCGGTCAGCTTTTCTCTGCGAGATTGATCAATTTTATTTGTACATCGTGCGCGGAATACGACCATAAACTGTCCGTGGATCTTGAACATCTTGAACTATAGGTAGCTCACTTTCTAAACGGGCAAAACACTTTTCTAAAATGTAAACCAAGATTGACATACTACCATTGCTATTAGACAAACCTTGAACCTTGATGTTTTCGATATTTTCTACGATCACGTGACCGGTGAGCAGTTCACCAGCGTAGTACGTATTCCTGTCGAGTTCAATGTCGAAGCGCTTGATGTAATCCATGACGTTACAAACGGTCCATTACCACCCCATGGTCACAACGTTGCTGTTAACAATTTAATTACATTTCAACAGACGACAATTATTTCTACGCACATTGGTTACGAACAAATGAATGAATGAATGAATGAATGAATGAATGAATGCATGAATGAATGAATATACAAAATCGATCACTCGACTAATGAATCACCTGTATTGGAAATCTATATCTATCTGCAGAAGTTGTTTTCCTCTTCCAAGCTCTAATAGTCACCATTTATAGGTTTAGCGCGTTTACTTTACACAAATATCTCAATAACGTCGATGATACGGGGACAATAGTAGTGATTGTTGTAGTCACTACATATAATAGTGATAACAGTAGCTGTAGATAAAGTAGATGTGTAATAATGTAATATAACATTGTGGTGAAAAAAATCAATATCTGATCATACCTGTTCACATATTACCGAGTAATGCCTCTTTTAAAAATCACATTTATACTGCATTATGAA
>WURV02084445.1:0-44004 GCA_011762755.2 Epimenia babai | reverse complement strand
GAATCTCCTTTGCTTACACTTTGGATTTTCCCTGAATGGCATCAATTATTCAAACCCATAGATAGGGTATTATATGTACAGTCCAACCCTTGGCTGGGTCCAACGACCAGGCAGCACATCCCGCAACGGTTTGTATCGTGCCAACGCGGCTGGATTACGGTCAGACAAAGAATACCCTGTTGCCCGGCAACCAGATGTTCTCCGAATTGCTCTCTTTGGTGATTCCTTCACGCAAGGTGACGAAGTTCCTGTAGAAGATACGTGGGGATACAATCTTGAGATTTTACTCAATGAGGAAGGGATAGAAGCCGAAGTCCTAAATTTTGGCGTTAGCGGCTATGGGATGGATCAAGCATTTTTACGCTGGCAGCAAGATGGACGACCATACACACCCGATATCGTGATCTTTGGCTATGTACAAGACGATATCGGTCGGAATATGAATGTTTTTCATCCCTACCGGTTTCCACAATCCGAACTTCTTTTATTTAAACCCAGATTTGTGCTTGAGGATGAAGAGCTAGTCTTGATCAATCAGCCAACCATCCCCCCTGAACAGGTCCCTCAAGCTGTTGTCGATTTTCGCGAATCTCCCCTTAGAGAATATGAGGATGCCTACGATGAGGAAATCTACAGCGACTACTGGTGGGGAAATAGCAAGTTTATGTTGATTATCGACGAGACCTATCAACGGTTCTATAGTCGTCTAACCCGTTATAATCCAACAAATCGCTTCTTCCTCGAGTTATCGGGAGAAGCTGCACAATTAACCATAGCCATTATTGAAGCCTTCCGGGATGATGTTGAAGCACAGGGTGCACAGTTCCTCATTGTTAATCTGCCGCAAATTGTTGATCTCCGATACTTGACCTTAAACCAGCCTCTTACACACGGTGACATCCTACAGTATCTTGATGATGAGTTCGAAGTTATTCATACAGAAGATCGCCTTCTAAATACGGCGTCCGGGTTTGATTCTAATTTCGCCCTCGCCCATTATTCCAAACAAGGCAATGATATTGTTGCCCGAGTCATAGCTGATCACATTCTTTCTGCCTCCGATCTTTCTGATCCCGTGGCGCAAGATCCTTAAACGAAGCGGTAACTTCCCGCCAATCTAATAAGGTCTCAAGAATTTTTAACCGGTATGCCTTGAACTAGTACCCTGCATATCCATCTCAGCTACGAATTTGTGCCCCTCTTCCTTAAAAACGCTACTTGCAAACAAATACATCTGATCTGATTTGAACCCTGCTATGGAGATCTCTTTATGATGTTCAACTGTTTTCTGAAGACGATCTGAACAGCTTCTGAAATTATTCGTAAATTTGCTTGATAATCATTCTCTTTCCGATAGCATAGTTAGCAGGGAAAGACGTGGTTTATACGCAGTATGAGCAGGTAAAAGTAGCTCTGCCGAAATCCAATGACACAAACTGGCTTGTGTATGTTTACTCCCTTAGGTCTTAATTTACGGAAAAATCGCAACGCTGTTTATTAATTTGATAAAAGCCTAAGCTACTTTGAAGGTAATAAAATGCGGGAATTCATCAACAGAAATAGTGTTCGCACGTTTCTAGTTTTAGTCGCAATTGACCTTGGATTTATTCTTTTACACATCTTCATGAAATTTACGGGTCTTAGTAATAACTCCATGGTATTCATTGGGATAGACGGCGGATACGCAGAAAACTTTGTATATCTCAAAGTGATCCTGGTCATCTTCTTTTTGTGGATCATCGCCTGGCAGCGGCGTTCCCAACTCTTCCTCAGTTGGTCAATTCTCTTTCTATACATATTGTTGGATGACTCGCTACAAATGCATGAGTATTTTAGTAGAATTTTTGCCAAAGCCTCAAACCCGTACATTATTCCGGGAATAACCTTTCGGTCATTGGGAGAAATAGCCTTTTTAGGATTATTTGGCATCGTACTTTTAACGATCATTGGAACGCGATACTTGGCGAGTAAAGATAAACTGGCAAACATAGCTTCCAGAAAGCTATCGATCTTGTTGGCACTGTGGTTTTCTTTGGGATCGTGGTAGACTTCCTACATAGCGCGATCGTCCATATACAGGGTGACGGTCTACTCGAAGATTTCCTATCCGTACTCGAAGATGGTGGCGAGATGATTGTGATAAGTACTATACTGGCTTATATTGTGACCTTGTTCGAAGCCCATTTGAGGTTTCAGAAGGCAAAACCCAGTGCCGACATCGGTCAGGGGTTTGTTGCACACAGATATTTAAGCTCAGGAAGTTGAAAACTGATCCTGTACTTCCTTGGTGGGTGCGGAAATCGAGACAACAACACAATATGAACAATGATACCTATTCGATGAATATTCAAGCACCCTGCTTTTCTACAATTCAGCCCACAATTGGCATCCTTGTTCAATCAGCAACTCATGACAAAGGTATTCTTCCAATCTGGATCAGAACATCGTTCACTCTAACGGGCAACTCAACATCAAAATTATGCTATATTCCATCAACCATCACCTAGATTTGAAATTATATCTTGCGTTCAAATTAAACTAGAAAGAGTGTGTTAGATATGCCATTCAACAACAACTCCCGGAGACAAAGCGGTATCTTCATCATTAGCTTACTTATCGCCGCTTTTCTGGTCGGTTCAAGCTGGTTGATCAACAATACTATTCATTTGTCGGTCTCAGCGATTCTTGTTGCTGGAGTTCTGTTCGCTTACTATTATCGAAATAAGCTAAATGATACATACTTTCCAATTTTAGTTGGCGTAATGCTGGGAATTACGCTTGTCTTCGGGGCGAAGCTTGGTTTGCAAATCCGTAATAATGTTGTTTCGCCTAATCCGTGGGATTTCCATGTTTTCTGGCTCAACGGGAAAATTGCTGGAGCCGGGCAAAACTTCTATGATCCTCAAACGTATGAACAGTCTGTGGTCTCTCTTGGCTTGAATCCGGACAAGGATTTTGAAGAAGCAGTAATCGATGTAGGATTTATATATCCTCCACCGACCATGTTCCTTTTTCTACCACTGAATTGGTTTGACAGTATCAACGTAGCGATATTGGGCTGGTACGCCATCCATCTCCTGATCCTCTTTGCTGCCATCTATTTATTATGGAGTAGCTTCCTTCATGAATCAGGGAAACTGGGGTTGTTGCTCGCAGCCATGATGCTACTCGCACTCTACCCAACTTCGGTAACAATCGGTCATGCACAGACAAATTTTGCTGTGCTATTCATGGTTTTGTTATTCTGGCGTGACCGCAATCATTTCCGAGCAGGTATATGGTTAGTCATCGGTGCGTTCATAAAACCTTTCATCGGGGGATTAATTCTATTTCTACTTTTGAGGAAAAAGTGGGACGCCCTGATTGCGGCTGTGGTTTCCGCAGTCGTCATTTCCCTGGCAACCATTCTTGTTTTTGGATCTGAGACTTTTACCAGTTACTTTACAACCAACCCGTCTTCTCGGGTTCCCGTCTGGCAATATTCAGAGTCTGTCAATCAATCGCTTCTTGCGACGGTTCTGAGGACTGTACAGATCGACAGTCTTTCTACATCACCCGTTTTTAATCCAATTTTCCTGCTCCTGGCTGGTGTTATCGCGGTGCTTTCAGTTCTTATTATGTATGTTGGTCGCAGAACAAATGATAATTGGGCGGTTGTCCTAAATATCTCATTGGTACTCTTACTGTACCCCGGGACGCTAATTTCCTATGGCGCGTTGTTGATTTTGATGCTGTTCCTGCTGTGGGAAAACAACCAACAAGATCGTTCTACGGTCATCCGGGTCGCTGTATTAACCGCTGCGATTTACCTGCTGGCGGGCACATTTTTCGCAAATCTACTCTCGTGGTTTGTTGCGGCATTTTTTATCCTGAGATCAAGCAACCGCTATCGTCAAGAAAGTGGATATACAGAGGAAGCTGCTTTAACGGCGTAAAGGTGGACGATCATCCACCACATGCATAAAAACTATGCCGATGCAGTAGACGGATCGCTTTGACTTTCTGAGCTTAGCGACATCGAATGCAAGTGCTCCAGCAATGCAAAGATGAATACAACGATACCCATCCAATCTAAGGTGGACTGCTGAAAATATAGACCACTGATCGCCTCAATGACAATTCCTCCCCCGATATAGAGCACACCTGCAAGGAAGAAGAGGCGCTTTAATCTTAAAGGTAGGTGTAAAAAAAAGCGAAGATACAGCAAACTGACAATGATAACCAATATGGTGCCGGGTAAGACCCATGGAAAGTAAAATAGTCCCGTTGGGTTGAGTGTATCATGGATGAATTGACCGGTTGCGTCGTGAAAGCCAACTGCCTCATCGAGAGACAATCCCCAGAATATTATCCCCAGAAAAAACCAGTGGAAAGAAAAGCGCTCTTTTGTTTGTCTTAAACGAGAGGCAATGAGCAGTAAGAGCGTTCCAGCGATTGCTAATATGGCGGAAGAAAACCAGGTAGGTGTAGATTTTTCAAAGTCCACATTAAATCGGTTAAACAATGCACTAACGAAGCCCGATTCGATATTTTGTGACACAACAATAAATCCCAGTGCCAAACTAACTATCGCCAATACAGCTACAATCACTGATAAAATCAGCGCAATCTGTGATGCAGACAAATGTAATTCGATCTTCATCATTGATTGCCTCCCAACAAAGCTGCTGAAAACACCATCCCGGACAAACGACGTAAACTGATCATTTAAATCCCATAAGTTTAATAATCCCTTATCGAATTTAAATATTTCTTAATATTATTATATAGTATTTCCAATCGCAGTGTAAAGTTTTTGCCCGCAGAAACCTTTGCCCTTTGTTCTCTGTTTTTATTTGCGCTCCTTTTCGCCTGAGATCTTCAAAATATTCGTGTGATTCCCGCTCATCCTGCCTTTTGTGGCTAAGGTATATCATCTGGGTTAGAATATCTGTTAGTTAACCTGCGGTTGTAATTGCATTAACATTGTTATCAATGCGTGCATCAACATCCTTTCCGCATCTTGCCATTAAAGGTACTCGTAGGTAGCCCATGACAAATATAAATCGCTCAAATTCCACGCTTTTGGTCACAGTCGTTGTTGGTTTGATCGCTGGTGCAGGCTTGCTATTTTTATCGCCGGATGGTTTTTTGAACCGTTTTACCTTCCTCGCACTGATACCAGTTATTATGGGTGGCTATGCATTGTTTCATCGACTGGGACTCAATTTTCGGGCGGCGCTGATCGGCTTAATGCTGGCAGTGTTAGCTGTTCAGAGTTTCAATCTCTTGCGATTGATGCAGACGAATATTGAAAATCCGCCGCAATGGGACTTTCTGATCCGCTATCTGGATGGGCGAGCGGGCGTCGAAGAGCGAAATTTTTATGAGCCAATCACCTATCAAGAATTAGCCGAAGGCTATACCTACGATGAGGGATTTCAGAAAGAAATCCTGGATGTGCCGCGTCGCTATCCACCACAGACCCTGTTGTTTTGGCTCCCGCTGGGATGGTTCTCGATTGAGGGAGCAGCGCTGCTCTGGTATGCGGTTCAGACGCTTGTACTATTGGTAGACATCTGGTTATTGTGGAAGCTGCTACCAATAGAGGATGGTCGGCTCGGTCTCTTGTTTATCACCATAATGTTTTTGTTGTTACCGGCGACCTATCAAACTTTTTACTTTGCGCAAACGAACCTGTTTATTTTGCTGCTGGTTCTGCTCTACTGGCGGGATCGCGATCATCCGCGTGCCGGAATCTGGCTGGCGATCGCGATCGTTATAAAGCCATATGTTGCTGCCTTACTTCTTTATCCCCTGTTACAACGACAATGGAAAACGATCCTGATGGTACTGAGCACAGCCATCATTCACACGCTACTTGCCATGCTGGTTTTTGGTAGCGAAACAGTCCTGAGTTATTTTTCTCCTACGATCGTTTCCGAAGCGCCAGATTTCCTGTATATACAGGTCATCAATCAATCCTTGCTGGCTGTAATCCTGCGAATAACCAATTTTGATTTTCCCAGTGGTTCGCCCTTCTTGCATCCCCTCTTCTTGCTGGGTGGCGGATTATTGACTCTCATCACGACAGCCACCATCCTCTTATCGGATCGCCTCAGACACTGGGGCGTGTTGCTGGCTCTGATGTTGGGATTATTCCTTTTCCCGACTTCACTGGCACATTATGCCGTCGTATTAATCTTACCGATTGCGATCTTGTGGAATCATCGCAATGAGTTGTTCGGCGGGGTATGGTTGTTCATTGGGGCATTGACCATCAGTTATACCGCTTCCGCACGACTGGGTGGGCTGACCTTCGTCGCATTCACACTCGTATGGATACTGGTCTTCGCGAATATGATTTCAGATATATGGCAAAACAGGCAGAAAGAGGCAGCATAGGTATTCGCAAAAACCACGATTTCATAGGAGATTGAACATCCGGCGCTCGAAGCACCTGCCTACACAATCTCGTAAGCGCCGTGAACGACGCTACAGTACGCATTGTTTTAGCCTCGTTTTACGGGGCTTGCTATCATTTTAGCTGGATGCTTCGAGCATCCAGCGCCCCTACAACCCAGCAATCAGCTTGCGCGCTTCTTCGATAAGGGACTCGTGCCAGTTTAATTCCTTGCCTACCCACTCTGCGTCGCGGTATCGCTCGTCTTTGACGATTAACTCGCGCCACAATTCCTGTGCGCTCTCTATGTTGCTGAGAGCATGATGGGTAACAGCTAGACCAGCAATGGTCATCGGATCATGAGGGCGGAGACGATCTGCATTTTGGAAGTCAGCGTAGGCTAGATCGTACTCACCACGCTGTAAATGCAATTCACCACGATTGATGAATCCACTTTCATCCTTTGGCTTTAGTGCAATTGCATTCTCGTAGTCCTTCAAAGCTAACTCCCAATTTCCTTTATCATGATACACACTACCCCGATTGTAGTAGGCAGTCGCATATTCAGGATTGAGCTCAATGGCTCGATCGTAATCCTTGATCGCACCTTCTACATCCCCCTTATCCGAATAGGCAACACCCCGATTGTTGTAGGCTTCAGCATATTCAGGATTGAGCTCAATGGCTCGGTCGTAATCCTTGATCGCACCTTCTACATCCCCCTTCTTTCCATAGACAACACCCCGATTGTTGTAGGCATCAGCATATTCGGGATTGAGCTCAATGGCTCGATCGTAATCCTTGATCGCACCTTCTACATCCCCCTTATACGAATAGGCAACACCCCGATTGTTGTAGGCTTCAGCAAGATCGGGATTGAGGGCGATTGCTGTTGTATAACCATCTATTGCTTCATCATATTTTCCTTGCTCAAGATGATTGTTGCCTCTTAGCAAAAGCTCTTCAGCATCTAGCTGCTTTCTAGTTGGCTTAGGCTGCTCCAATGCATCTTCAATTATTTCTTCCACTTCATCAGCGACTTCTGACGCGGTTGGTGTAATTTCTGGAAGCTTTGTTTCGATCAGGTATTTCTGGCATAAAATATCTACGGAGGCATCAAAGAAATCGTAGGATAGTTTTGGAGCTTGGAATTCCTTGAGTTCTGCCAACTGGCCTGTCAAGTATTTACCACCAGCCTCAAAAGTAAAGCCTTCTACCAGCATCGGAATAATATTGCGTTTATGTTCAATGGCATATTCCACCTCACGCCGCAGCCAATCGCCCGGTTCAAAACAGCGATCCAAGGTCCCTGATGCTAAAAGCACGATAAAGTGGGGTCGTGCTTTAATTTCGCCTAAAATGATCGGCTCAAATTTACCTGCACCAATGCCGTCAATGTCCCAGAATACACTGTAGCCACGTGCTGTAAGCACATGAAATAGCGAGAGTGCGATCCATTTGGTTACACTACGGCGATAACTGATAAAAACCGATTTTTCAACACTCACCGAAGGTTTATCTTTCGACAATGCGAATATTAATGCACTCTATTATGGCGTGACGGCTAGAAGGTGTCAATTTATCGATCAACCCACAGGCACATAGTGAAACTCCGCAGGCATATACCCGACAAAACCAGGCAAATCGCTGTGCCCAAGCATCTGCCGAATGGATTGCATTTCGCCCAGATGATACCAGTAGTGGTAGGTGTGCCGGGTAATCATGGTGCCTATATTTTCGCGGTAGGGTTTGCCCTGCCAGGTCAGGGTCTTTTCCAGATCATCGTGTGTCAGCGTATCCAGATACTCATCCGACGCGTTCATGATCTGCTGCCAGGCATCTTGCATTTCGTTCAAAGGCGGCGTGGATGCAGGTAAGCCAAAGCCGCAAGCCTGCACCGATTCGGAGATGATCGGCTTGCCCTGTGCCACTTCCAACCAGGTGAATTGCTCGAAATTGGCGAGATGTCCGACCATCCAACTGATGCAATTCATTTGCCCCATACGCTGCACCGCTTCTTCAGCGGTCACGCCTTTCAGTCCTTCCTGCCATTTGCCCCGGGTGAAGCGTAGTTGTGTCACGAGTGGATGTGCCATGAATGCCCTTTCTAAATATGAGTGCTTATCGAACAGATTATACCCGGAGTACAAAAAAGGATGGACACAATCACAGCCCGCTCAGATAAGATTTGAGGTTGTTGACAGACCCCCTCCGTCACTAACGTGACACCTCCCCCGAATTCGGGGGAGGCTGGGTGGGGGTTAGTTCGAAAGTAATCAATTCATGCCCATTATTCGTTACCCAGGTGCCTCGCATACTCGCCAGGGTTCCATCGCCGGAGGTTCGATCACCGAATGGGCAATGTCCATGAGTGTAGTCGTGTAATCGTAGAAAATGGCTTCAGGCGCAGATACTTCAAGTACATAGTTGGCGTCTACAACCAATAAGCCAAGGTGTCCATCACGCACAAAAGAAAGCACCGGTATATCTGGATTACAACTTTCGGCAAAGCCCGTTTCGATCAGATCGATTTGCTCTGTTGTCAGGTCGTAGGCAGCATAGAGCGGTTCAGTCGCTTCCTCTTCTTGCACAAGCACCCGGACGCGCGGGACATCGTCGCCCTGTTCGCCATTTAGCGAAACGGTTACCACACCATCCTCACTCAGCCATTCAACCCAGCCATCAGGATAGCCGAAAGCAACAGCTGTAAAAGGTAACGTATTGTTCGTCCAGGTATGATTCCCCAGCATCATGGTATGCTGTAACTCTTCGTGCAGGAAATAGCTGAAGGTCGTCGCATACTCGATCATCTGCTCGTACAGGGCTTGTTCCTCCCGCCAGCTTTCATCCGTCGCCAACACAGCAAAGACGATTGCGCTTGCCTCATATTCATACTGATAGGGATAGAAGCGAAAATCCGTTTTGTAGGGAAATCTCTCCGGATTACCGGGTAGCCGGAGGTCTTCCCGGAGATTGAGCATTTTCAACAACTGTGCCTCCGGGCGCGAGAAGAAGGCGTATCCCAGTTCCGGGTCAGCCTGATGGTATCCCAGTAGAAAGATGGGTTCATTGCCGCCACGCAAGAAGGCATCTTCCACCGTTCGTAAATCCACCGGAACTGGCGAATACGCACGGAAAATCACATCGCCCACCGTGAATTCGCTCAATATCCATTCCGGCGGATGCACCAGATCAAGCTGCCAGTCATCCATTCGCGTATGCTGCAACGCGCGCTCCGTATTCGTATCGCGCAGGGGCGCTGTCCGGCTGCTGCATCCCCAATAGATCAACGGATCGACGTAATCATTCATCTCGACAACATTGCTGACATCAGGCGCATCCGGTGCAGGAATGAAGGTCGGATCAACCGTCATCTGTTCGGGGGATAGCTGTGCTCGTAAGCGGGTCATATAGGGAAACTCATTAATGAGGCGTTCCAGCAAGGGATCATCAGAAAGCTGTTCCGGCAATTGCTCGGTCGGCGTGGCTTCTTCCGTGATGAACGCCAGCCCGTAATGCTTCTCCTGCACATCGTCTTGAATATCTTGATAGCGCAGTTGATCGCCAGAATAGAAAATACCCGCGACATCATCAAACAAGAAATCGGTCTGCCCCCAGCGCCCCACGCGCATCACCCGATGATCGCCCGAACGGAAATCGCTGAAATCGGGCACAGGATTCGCCCAATTTTCCGGGGCGTACTGTGTGTCAGCAAAAATCCATGTGATGATGGGCATGTCCTCAACCGCCGCCACCGCCGTCAGACGAATGGGAATCATCGGTTTATCGGAACGGTAGGTCATGGAGACGGGTTGAATATCGCCGACTTCTGATTCCTGCGAGAGCTTCATCGCCAGAAACAACATGCCTTCCTGTACATAGCGCTGCACGATCGGCTCCATATCTTCGGTAACACGGTAGCCGTTGTCACGCAGCCAGCGCACCAGTTCGCCGGGAATATCGCTACCAACAATGGCATAATCATAGGGTCCGACATGCCCTTCCTCGACGAACAAACCACCGCCACCACCACCTCCGCGACCATCAAACAGAAACAATCCATCACAATAGCGGTCTGGCTGGCGGAATACCTTATCCGTCGCTAGTTGTAAGGCATCCAGCGATTGGGTTTCTTCCACATCGACTTCGGGAATGGACGGTACAGGAACAACCCAGCTAAAGTCCTCGGCTGCCCCGGTGTAATTGATGCCAACGATCGCCGTGATTGTGCCATCGCCGTTGACCGTGAAGATGATGCGTTCCGCGCTCTGGTCAATCGGCGTGGTGGTACAGAAAAAGCCACCGCAAGCAGAAACCACACCTGTCATCAGGATGAGTATGCCAGGAACAAGCATACTGAGTAGAAGTGCTTTTCGAGAATTCATCGTTTTCTCCTTACCTAGCCAATGTTGTCATATCAGATATTGACCTATATTTGATACCGATACCTGAGGGGTGTAGGGGAGCATCAGCGTATGCTCCCAATGGACAAACACCCAGGTTTGTCCCTACAGATTTCTTCCATTTCAAGAATACCAACATCCCCTAGCCAAGTGCATTACGGGCGGAAGGATAATTCAGAAGACCATTCGCCATATTGAACAGATCCGTTTCATAATGCTCGAACACTTCCACCGAAGCAGAGGCTTCGATCAGGTAGTCGGCGGTAACTTTGACATAACCTTTGCGCCCTTCATGTTCAAATTGAATCGGTTCATCTGTGATCTGCGCGTACAAATACGAACAGAGGGTATTCCCTTCAGAGGTAGGTAGAGACGCGACGGCATCGGCACGCAAGCTAAACCGCTCCCCGATCAATGACAGCGCAAAACCCGCCATACATTCATAATCTTCGTTCGCAGGCAGCAAGCGTTGCCAGTTATAGACACGCGTTTGGGGTGCATCGGGATCATCCTGCATATCTTCTGGCATCAAGACAATTTCTACATCCTCAGTAATAGTTTCGATCCACCCGTCGGGATAGCCAAACGCAAACGGCGTGACTTTGTACGGAAATTCGACGGATACTTGATTCGTAAACACCGTATGTTGCAAGTCCGGGTGCGCGAAAAACTGGTAGTGAACGGCATACTTCAGCATCGAACGGTACATCTGATGATTCTCAACCCAATCATCGTCTGTTGTCAGCAAGTTGAAAAACACGCCGCGCATATCCACCGAATCAATGGGTCCATAGAGTTCAGTCCGTGTTTGAAAATGCCAGGCTAGCCCTTCGATTTCTGGCTGCATCGACCAACCCGGTTCACGTTCCATACCCAGCACATCCATCAGTTCCAGATAAGCCGTGTAACTGTAATCTTCTGGAGTCTGTAGTGCAGCATCGGTCATCACCAGCATCGGGAATTCGATCTCGCCATCGAAAACGCTACGGAGTGTCGCTTCATCCACAACTTCTGTTGAGAAAACCGTCACGGTGGTTTCCCGATCATTCGGTGGGGTTACGTCAAATTCGCTGATGACCCACCCATCAGGATACCGAACATGCACATCCCAATATTCGAAGCGTTCAGCCTGAGTCAGGCGCTCATCTGGTTCACTGTTATAGATGGAACGGGTGCTGCATCCCCAGTACTGCAAGGGGTCAACATAATCTCCCAGATCAACGAGGCGCGGCACATCTTCTGCATCCGGCGCGGGAACGAATGAGGGATCAAGTGTCATCTGTTCCGGCGACATCTGCGCCCGCAAATAGGTCACATAGGGGAAGCGATCGATCAATTCAGATAGTCCCGGTTCTTCACTGACGCGCGTACTTTCATCGAAGAGGGCTTCGCTGGGTTGAGCGTATTCGGTGATGAATGCCAGCCCATCATATTCCTCCTGTATTGCATCCAGTTGACGGGTGTACCGACCTGGTGGCAGATACCAGTCATAGGGTTCTTCGATCTGGTTGCTGCCCCGGAAGGTCGTGTAGTCAATCTCGGCATGGGTGAAATTGTCCGGGACGTATTGCGTATCAGCGAAGATCCATGTCAGGATGGGCATATCCTCGATCGCCGCCACCGCCGTCAAGCGAATGGGGATGGTTGGCTTCTCCGCTGTATAGGTCATGGCAACGGGCTGAATATCCCCCGCATCCGATCCCTGACTGAGCTTCATTGCCAAGAAGAACATGCCTTCTTCGACATAGAGTGCGATGAGCGGTTCCATATCTTCCGTCACCTGATAGCCATTTTCGCGCAACCACAGGATCATATCACCGGGGATGTCGCCGCCGAGAATGGCGTAGTCATATGGTCCGACATTGCCTTCTTCGAGGTACATACCACCCCCGCCGCCTAAGCCGCCCATGCCATAGACCAAATGGGGACAATAGTTGGGCGGTTGGGCGAAATCTTTGGAAGTGACTTGCTGCAAAACATTGATCGTTTCCACGTCCGCCACATCAACTTCCGGAATCGAGGGAACGGGCACAACCCAGCTAAAGTCTTCCGCCTCGCCGACGTAGTTGATGCCGACAATCGCTGTGATTGTGCCGTCGCCGTTCACTGTGAAAATGATGCGTTCCGCGCTCTGGTCGATGGGCAAAGTCGTGCAGAAGAAGCCCCCGCAGGCGGAGGTGATGGCTGCTGTTAGTGTCATGATGCCAACAGCAATCATCAGAATGATTAACGACTTTCGGTTTTTCATAATTTTCCTCGCTTCTATCTTGTATCGTTTCGGGAAGGTGTTGGGTTGAGCATGATAGCGTTCGCCATATTGAACAAGTCGTCCTGATATTGGTCGAAAAGATCAAGCGGTGCGGTTGCTTCCACCACGTATGATGCAGCCGTTATCAAGTATCCTTTGCGCCCATCTTTCTCAATCAAAACGGGTTCTTCACTCAGCTTACCGTGCAAGACTGCACATGAACCCCAAGCAAGTCCGTCATCAGTAAACCCGAGGGGTTTGAGAATGGCGTATTCTGACGGTAGATTATAGGTTTCAGTGAGAATGCCTAACGCAACTTCGCCAAGACATTCTTTATTGTCTGGAGGTACTAATCTCCGTCCGGGGTAAATTCGAGTAATTGGGGCATCGGGATTGTTCTCCATACCTTCTGGTGTGAGAATAATCTCTAAGTCTTCGGTGATGCTTTCGATCCAGCCGTCAAGAAAACCAATCGCTAACGGACTCAGTTCGTTATGTGGATCATCGTCTGCACGAGTATAATTTATGAACAGCGTATGCTTTAGCTCAGGATGGGCAAAATAGTAGTAATTGTTGATGTAGTTTAGCATTGTCCTATACAGACTTTCGTTCGTTTCCCAATCTTCATCTGTGGTCAGAAAATTGAAGTACACGCCGCCATCACTGGAATACCCGTCAATTACACCATAGAGATGAAAACGAGTGAGAGGTCGCCAGAAAAGTCCATCAGGTACAATCCTCGGATAATAATCTGGTCTCATTTCCTCTGGTAACTCTAGTAGGTCAACTAGAGAGAATGCCGCCCCATAGCGCCATTCATCTTGCTGTTGCTTGAAATCTGTCATAACCAACATAGGCACAGAATCTTCGCTATTAAAATATGCCCGAAGCATAGTTTCATTAATAGTTTCCCGAGCAAACACGACAACAGAGGAAGAATCGCCCGCCTTTTCCACATCGAACTCACTGAGGACCCAATCTTCAGGATAAGCTACGTGCACATCCCATTTATCAAAACGTACCGATTGGCTGGGTATTCGTTCAATCTCTGGATTGGGTAGCGTTCTTGTGCTACATCCCCAGAAACGTAGTGGGTCAACATAATCACCCAAGTCAACAATACGAGGAATATCATCCGCGTCGGGCGCAGGAATGAAAGTCGGATCAAGCGTCATTTGCTCCGGTGACATCTGGGCACGTAAGCGAGTCACATATCGATGATTCGTCAATAAATCAGTAAGGAGTGGGCTTTCTTCTATTCGCTCTTTATGTCCACTTCCAGAGAGGTTGGCAACGATTTCTTCTGTTGATGTAGCGTACTCTGTTATAAATGCCTGTCCATCATTTTCTTTTTGAATCCGAAATCGTTCAGCACGATAATAGCCTGATGGATCAGGATCAGCCCACAACGCACGTATCTGATTCCTCCCACGAAAAATATGATAATCGATTTCTGCATGAGCGTAATTTTCTGGTACATATTGTGTTTCGCCGAAAATCCAGACCCATACAGGCATGTTGTTGACTGCTGCTACCGCCGTCAATCGAATTGGAATCGTAGGCTTCTCAGCATGATAGGTCATTACCACTGGCTGAATATCTCCAAGTTCGGCATCTTGCGATAACTTCATAGCAAGAAAATACATTCCCTCTTCGACATACACAGTGATAAGTGGTTCCATATCCTCGGTTACTTGATAGCCATTTTCTCGCAACCAACGAACAACATCTCCGGGAATATCACCCCCAAGTATTGCATAATCATAAGGTCCAATATTTCCCTCCTCAACATAAGATCCACCACTCCCATGACCACTATGCGCTAAGAGGAGTCCCGCGCAATAATTTGGCGGTGGGGTAATATGGGGATTGGTAAGTTGCTGCAAAACATCGAGCGATTGCGTTTCAGCTACATCGACTTCTGGAATCGATGGCACAGGCACGACCCAGCTAAAGTCTTCCGCTTCACCGATGTAGTTGATGCCGACAATCGCCGTAATCGTGCCGTCGCCATTTACGGTGAAGATGATGCGTTCCGCGCTCTGGTCGATGGGCACAGTCGTACAGAAGAATCCCCCACAGGCGGAGACTACACTCGCCCATGCGAATCCGCAGAGAATCAAGCAACTTACCAGAAACCGTTTCGTAGCACGTAACATAACAGGACTCCCCGTGTTGTAATTGCTGGTAGTCTCATGATCCAGTATACGCGGGTTTTTGTCTGGGCGCGCTGCATACGCCTGCTTGACGCTTTGTCTGCGGTGATGGTTTTGCCTGTGCTACAATTTGATTTAGCCGACAGGATATGCTTATACTTCAACAGAATAAGAGATCATCGGGGTTTCTGCCGAACCCCCACCCAGCCTCTCCCGAATTCGGGGGAGGTGACACGCACAGCGTGACGGAGGGGGTTAACAAAACCTTGAATGAAAAGCCTGACTATATAAAACAACTGACCGCTTCTTGCGTATACATCAGAGATCATTTCCGTATTTACACAACACACCGGACGAACGATGCAAGCAACCTTGACCAAATCCGAAACATCATCACAGGAAATCACCGGGCTAACCGCCGCCGAAGTGCAGGAACGTGTCCAGCGCGGCGAAACCAACGACTTTGAAGCGCGCGTGGGACGCGGCTATCCACAGATCATCCGTGACAATGTCCTCAATTTATTCAACATCGTCCTCGGCACGCTGATTATCATCGTCATCATGTCCGGGCAATACACGACAGCTTTCTTTGCCGGAATCAGTGTGGTCAGCAACTCCTTCTTCGGCATGATTCAGGAGATCAACGCCAAGCGCAAACTCGACCAACTGGCAGCGCTCTCCGAGCAAATCGTCAAGACCTGGCGCGGCGGGCAACTGGTCGATGTGCCCATGAAGCAGCTTGTCAAAGATGACCTGATCGCTATCGAACCGGGCGATCGTCTGGTGGTGGATGGCGTGATCGTAAAAGCTGACTCGCTGGAAATGGACGAATCGCTGCTGACGGGCGAATCGGATGCCATCTACAAGCAGCCCGATGACGAGGTATTCTCCGGCTCATTCTGCATCGCCGGGGCGGGCGTGATGAAGGCGACGCGAGTCGGTGCAGAGAGCAACATCAACAAGCTCTCGACCATCGCCAAGCAATACAAAAATGTGAAGACGCCCACACAGCACAAGATCGACGCGACGGTGGAATTGACTGTGCTGATTATGTTCATCTTCGTGCCCATGCTCTTTATTTCCGGCGCGCTGGAACAACTCATTTTCATCGACATTATCCGCAACGCTGTCGTGTTCGTCACCAGCCTCGTGCCGCAGGGTTTGGTGCTGGTCGCTATCCTTTCGCTGACAATTGGCGCAATCCGCATCAGCCGCCATCAAACGCTCATCCAGCGCGTGAATGCTGTTGAGTCGCTGGCGAATTCGACTGTACTCTGTTTCGACAAAACGGGCACGCTGACCAAAAATCAACTGGCAGTGACCGAAATCTTGCCCCTGAACAGCGCCACTGCCGATAATATCCACACCGATCTCTACGGCTATTTGCACAACCTCGCCCATCTCAACCACACAGCAAAGGCAGTCGAATCCTATGTGAGCAAGGTCGTCATTCAGGATCGGGTCGACGAAAAAGAAAGGGAAATCCCCTTCACCTCCGGGCGCAAGTGGGGCGCGATTGTCTTCCCCGATCAAACGCTCATCATGGGTGCGCCGGAACGTATTTTGCCACCGGGCGAAGATGCCGACCATGCCAGTCATCTCTCCGCAGAAGGAATGCGCGTGCTGGCGTTTGCCCGGATGCAAGGCGAACCCAACGGCAACAGCGTCGTCGGGCAGTGCGACCCGGTCGCCTTGATCGTCATGAGCGATCAGGTGCGGGATGATATTCAGGAAACCTTGCAGGCATTCCGTGACGAAGAAATCAAGCTCAAGGTCATTTCTGGTGACAATCTGGAAACGGTGAAAGCAATCGCCAAAGAATCGGGCATGGATGTCGGCGCAGCGTACACAGGCGCGGAACTCACCGATATGTCCGATACAGAACTGGAAGCGGCAGTGGTCGAATCGAACGCGTTTGCGCGGATCGAACCGGACACCAAGCAACGCATCGTCGGCGCGCTGCAACGACGCGGCGAATACGTGGCGATGGTCGGCGATGGTGTGAACGATGTCCCGGCACTCAAACAGGCAAATCTAGCAATCGTCATGAACGACGGCACACAGATCAGCAAAGATGTCGCCGATATTGTCTTGCTGAACAATGCCATGTCCACGCTGCCGAGGGCATTCGGCGAAGGCAAAGAAACTACGCAGACGATCTTCGGCACAATGAAAATGTTCCTCGTCCGCAATTTCTATAACATCGTACTCTTCATCTTCATCGCCTTTATGTCACTGCCCTTTCCCATCACACCTATTCAAATTAGCTGGGCAACCTTCGGCACGGTCAACCTGCCGGCGACTTTCATCGCTTTCGGCTGGTTGCGCCCCAAGTTCATCAAAAATTTCCGGGATGATGTCATGGATTACATCATGACGATGGGGTTGATTGGCTCGGTGATGCTGGCAACGCTTTATGTCATCACCTACTTCGGTAGTGGCGGCGATATTGAACTGACGCGTAGTTCGATCACCATCCTCGTTTCGCTTTTGGGCATGTTGATCGCCTGGAACATTCAGGGGGTCGATTTTTACGAGCCGAAAACGTTCCGCGAACATTGGAAGTTGGTCACGCTGATGATCGTCCTGACCGTGTTGACTGTACTATCGATGTTCGCCATGCCGAGCTTGTTCGAGTTCCGCCCTTTCACAGCAGATGACATCTGGTACATCATCTTGATTGCGGCACTCTTCAACCTGACGATGATCTTGATCGCACACAGCATGAAGCACCGCTACCTGCTGCATCGTATGTGGCTCTTGTTTGAACGCAACGGTCGAACGGAAGGATGATCGCTTAAGGAGATCATGATGGATGAAATTGGCGGGATCGTATTCTTATCGGTCCTTCTGGGAGCGATTGTTTATATCATTCTCTGGTTAAATCATCCCGGGCAAGAAGTTATCGCCGCCTGGGCAGAGGTAGCATCCAAAACCGGACTAACCTTAAAAGACCCGCGCTTTGGCTTGCCCAAACTCGAAGGGAGGTTTCAGGGCAGGGATGTCAGCGTAAGCTACAATTCGGCATATATGAGTACCAGTAATCGGAGCAGTAGCAGCCCGGAAAAGACCTTCTATACGGTGCAGCACAATCGGCAGGATAAACCTAAAGTGCTGCTCACCCGCACCTCGACGCAATATCAGGACATTATGGAGCAGGGCTTTTCCGATACAGAATCCGGGATCGGCAATCTGGATCTTGCGCACGCCATCTTTAGCGATGGCGACTTACGCGAACAATTTAAGCAACGCCAACTCTCGCTGGTTGTTGATCCCAAGTCACTACGGGTTGTTGAATTCGCCAAACAAAGCGATCCAACAATCATTCAAGATATGCTGCAATTGGCAATCAATGTGGCGGAGCGATTGGAAGCGGCATAGCAGGCTACGATAATCCACTCACCTATTTCTTGCCTCAATATCTTGAATCCCCTACAATCTTACTAAATTCATTAATAGAGGTGGGTGTTTCAATGAGCTTGCAAAGAAAATTATTAATCCTATTCATCGTTTTAATTTCAGTCCAACCCATTCTTGCTCAAGATAGCGAAGAAACCAGCACAATAGTGGTTAATTTTGCTGTGAGGCAAGATAGTTCAGGACAACTGGAATGGAAATGTGTTAGCCTAACTCCTACCGGCGATAAAATAACAACCCTAGATGACTATCCTGTGGTATGTGATGGAATAGGGTTATCCCCAGATGGCAAGTATTGGCTTCAACGCGGTTGGGAGTGGGATGAAGATGGCGAAGGATATAGCGTCCTAAATCTGGTTGATGCTCGAAGAGGTCGTCAAATCAGAACACTAATCGATGACCTAACCGAGACATTCATTGTTGTTTATACTTGGTTGCCTGACAGTCGACATGTTCTTTTGTGGGCAAAATATTCGAATAAGGTCGCAGATGAGACGGGAAGAGTCATATTGATGGATGTTGAATCTGGTGATCAACAGGTAGTAATGGAATTTGATGAGACGATTCGAGATATAATTTTACCTTTAGGCTATAAAAATGGGTATATTTCTGAGCAATTAGCTACCTCACCTGATGGGGAACGTCTCTACTATGCCGTCGGCGATTCTGCTGAATTATACTCAATTGCACTGGATACGTTTGAGAGTTCGAAATTAGAAGCAGAAAATGGTGAGTATATAGGCGGTTGTATGCGCTGGTCACCAGACGGTCAAAATCTTGCCTTGCAGTATCGAGGAGATCGTACAGCGACAATCAGTGTCCCATTTGCAAATGCAAGGAAATCTCCAAGCTCAAATGCTGGGGTAGTAAATACATTCCCTCAGGGAACGGTGCTCGATATTATCGAAACAGATAACTTTTGGCATAAAGTTATCAACGAGAATGGTCAGGAGGTCTGGGTCGGTCAGTCAGTTGTATCCATTTCTGGTGGCAGTTATGATATTAGCATCATTGATTCGTCAAATAACGAGGTTGGAAGGATACCAAATGCCTCTCAACCTGCGTGGTCACCAGACGGCAATCAAATTGCCTCTATTTGCACGATAGAAAACGAGCGTGGATTATGTATCTCTAATTCTGATGGGTCAAATCTATCCATCGTTTTAACAGAGCCTAACCTTGGTCGGCACACATGGTCACCAGACGGTAGGTATGTAGCATATAGCAGCATTTACTCAGATGCAAATTCAGTCCAGCGGCAACAAGATCATATATTTGACACTATAACAGTGCAGGATAGTGGTCCTCTAACAGACATAGAAATTGAATTCTGGACTTATTGCTCCTCCAACGAAGATATCATGTGGTCTCCCGATGGGAATTGGGCATTAATTGCTGCTACAGTCCCTGTTGGAAGAGGTGCGGGACAAACAAAGTTTTCTGTTTGTTCGGTGGAGCAATGCACTTGGCTTGATGATTTACTTGGAGAAACTGTGGAGTCCTATTCAAACATTATCTGGATGCCTGAGAGCGATTGAGATATATAAAGGGCGTACTTAATTCAACGATTGGAAACCCATGCCCACCATCAGCTTACAAGAAATCACAAAAGAGAATTGGCGCGATTGTATCCGTTTGGAAGTCGCCGAAGATCAAAGAAATTTCGTCGCCACCAACGCCAAGTCTTTAGCACAGGCAGCTTATGAGGAAGGCTGGCAACCCCGCGCCATCTATAGCATCGAAGGCATGGTGGGTTTTGCCATGTATCGATCCATGCCTTATGAAGGCAAAGAGGTCTGGGTGATTGCCCGCCTGATGATCGCAGAACAGTTCCAGCGCAAAGGCTATGGCAAAGCCGGAATCGAGGCGGTCCTCAAATTGATGAAAGAAGACCCCTCACCAGCAGAAGATGTATACATCAGCTTTGTGCCAGAAAACGAAGCCGCCCGCACCCTATACGCCGATCTCGGTTTCGCAGATATTGGCAGGACGCCCGACGGCAGCGAAATTTTGATGCATATGAAGATTTAGCGACACCAAAAGGGGAGTGAATTACTCCCCGCTCTCTACAATCGCTGGGCGTACCCAATAACCTTCGATGGTTAAATCATTCATTGTGACCGGCTCGCTGTCATCCGGTGGGCTATCTTGTATGGGTGCAAGCAATTCGATCGTTTCGTCATTGTCAAACGCCAGGGTCAAGGATACAGTTTCATCAGGATTTAAGCTGTCTGCCAATTGCATCAGCATGACATGATAGCCGCCTTGCTCCAGCGCAACCGATTCACCTGCAGGAATCACCAACCCGCCTTCCATTTCCTGCATAGAAGCCACATCGTCTGCAACCACTGTCTCATGAATCTGGCTCATGCCAACGACTTCGGCAGTCACACTCACCAGCGTCAGGTCTTCATCGCCATTGTTGGTAATCACCATATAAGCAGCGCTCGTCGGACCGCTGGAATCGCCCATATGACCGTGATCCATGTCGCTGTGATCTGACTCATCACCATCATGTGCGTGATCTGTCTCATCGCCATCATGCGCGTGATCCATATCACCCATGTCGTCATCCCCGGAAACAGCATAGGTGAATTGCTGTACAGCCGTTTCGCCGTTGGGTAGCGTCACGCTGACTTCCACTATCCAATCACCCGCCATCGTCCATTCATAGTCGGATGCATAAATACCGGAGTCATCTCCTGTCTCCATATCGCGGATCACGGGAACCATTCCGGCGTGATTCATATCGCCACGTACATTGATGGTGGCATCGGTGACTGCATTCCCATCTTTATCTGTGACCGTAACCGAAACGGCGCTTGCACCCATCATTGGCGGATCGGGTTCAAAAGCGACTTCGATGTTCAGGTCGTCGGACGTTAGCTGTGGAGCTTCTGGACGACAAGCCATCAATACCAATATCGATACCAGAGATACAAGCAAAAATCGAGACATATTCAGGTTCCCCCTAAAACAATTATTAGATAAAGCTTAACCATTATGCCATCATGCAAAATCAGATAATAGGGTATTGCGCTATGTTCCTATTTGTTCTCGTTTGGGAACAATAACCAAAGAATTTGTGAAGTCTATGCTAGAATTCGTAACCCGGTGATTAATTGTGTGTTTTGACAAGCATGATGAAAAACATTTTCAAGCGAAATTCTGTAGATCTCCACGAGCTATCTGATAACGAACTTGTGGAATTGGCAAAAGAGGATAAAGACGCCTTTGGCGAGTTGTATCAACGCTTTATGCCCAAGATCTACAACTATATTTACTATCGGACGGGCAACCAGCACGACGCCGAGGATCTTACCGCAAAGGTATTTTTCCGGGCGATGTCGCATATCAAGAATTATGTAGATCGCGGCTTTCCCTTCCAGGCGTGGTTATACCGTATCGCTCACAACCTGGTTGCAAATTGGCATCGAGATCAAGGGCGACGCAAGGTGATCGCGCTGGATGATTATGTCGCGCATAGCCTGCGGTCAGAAGCGCCTGACCAGATGGTGGAAGAGGCAGAAGAGCAGGAAACTCTGTTGCAAGCCATCAAGCAATTGCCTGCCGAGCGGCAACAATTGATTTTATTGAAATACATTGACCAGCTATCCAACGCCGAAATTGGCGAGATTATGGGGCGAACAGAAGGCGCGATCAAATCCTTGTATCATCGCACCCTGATCGCCTTACGAGATGAGATACAACTTCTTTCGATGAAGTCCGTCCCCGAGCGGAAAACACAGAATAAGAGGTAAGCGATTAGCATGTCAGGAACATCAGACGTTCAAGTACAGGATTTACTCTCACAGATCACCGATGCCGTGCTTGCGGGCAATGGCAATACGCAATCGCTAATTCAGCAATCCGGTGTCCCCTATCATGAAGTTGCCGACTTCATGGATACGATTGAACAATTGCATGAGCGCCTTGCGCCGATCGCCCCTTCCAAGCAGTTCAGCAATCAGTTGCGGCATGAACTCATGGGGACATCGCCAGATCGGGTGGTCATCAAACAGGTGAAACAGATCCCCATGCGCGTACGAATCGCGGCGATATTGGCGTTCATCGCGGGCAGCATCATGTGGCTTGCCCGACGCCGCCACTGGCTAAGTGGATCGCCTGCTCAAGAAGAAGCAGCGGCCGTCTAATCTTTCGGATTGATTGTTACTTGCTTCCTTCCTGCCTCATCGCCTTAATCGTTCGACAGAAATAACAACCATGCCACACATTGAGACAATCTGTGAAGCTGCCCCAATTGAAAGCAGGCGCAACGAAGACAGCTTTTGGGTGAGTGGCAATGAACGTGTGCTGACAATCGCCGTGCTGGATGGCGCGACTCCCCGTTCTAATCCCACCAGCAATGAGTTCCTACGACTACTAGCGACAATCGGAGAAAACACAACCGCTGCCCGCTTTGCCGCCCAATTGTGCCGCGATGTCATCGCCAGAGAGTCCGCAAATGCTCAACTTACGCCACGACAACTTCTGCTCAAAGCCAATGATGCCTTGCGAGATGCGCTCATAGGCGTGTTTGGTATGCTCAATGCCGAGGCGGTTTTTCATCTGGAGCCGCATCTCACCTTTCTAGCAGATGATCCGTCCTTGCTCCGGTTGGTGCTGCCGGTAGCTGTTGCCACCGTCGTGCAAGTTGATTTTGATGCAGGTGAAGTGTACTGGGCAAGCTGCGGCGATACCGCATTCTATTATAAAGATCACGACGATCGAGTCAGTGAAGTCACGACCGACCAGATGGGGCAGCATGATGACCGCGTGTTGCGCCTCGCCCAACGACTACGGCAAGAACGGGGCGCAGAGCATTTATCAGACGTGCTGACTGATCCACAGGTACAGCAATTGAATCGGGACAACGGACGTTTCCATAATCCCTATCCCATCGACCCGGAAAACGGCGTTGGGGTGCTGAATGGTTTGCCAGAACTCGCCTATTATATTGAACAGGGCAGCATCAACCTCGATACCGTACAAAGCCTGCTCCTGGTCAGCGATGGAATGTTTGGTCTACAGAAAGATCTCGATGAAAGCTCACACGCCAGAGCCGCACGCTTCACCAGCCTGTACCGAAAGATCGAGAAAAAAGGCTTGCGCGGCTATGTGCAGTGGCTACGCAAAAAACAACGCAAAGATGCTCATCTGACCAAATATCCCCGCATGAAGATGAGTGACGATGCAACGGCGGTGTATGTTGACTTCGATTGATGCCTCGGTTGCAAAGAGACAAGACACATCAAAGTTGGCTTACTCTCATGTTGTCGAGCGTTTTCGATTAGCTCTACGTTGGTAACGTATGGCAAGTAGTATCAGTGTTGCCAGCAATCCGATTCCGACTATAAGCACAATAAACATGTGTATCAGATTCCGCCCTGCTTGATCTCGCAAATACGATAAAACTGCTGCCGCACCTTGCTCAATGACTTCGGGCGGGGGTGATGTCAGCGGATTCCAACTGAGCCGAATATGATTTATGTTGCGTAGCTCTCCCAGTTCTGTCGGCAAGCTTGTAAGCGCGTTGTTTTCAAGATTTATTGCATCCAAGCGAGTTAGCCGACCTATTTCTGATGGCAAACTACTGAGATTATTTTTGGAGAGATCCAGCCATTGCAAGTTCGTAAGGTTACCGATTTCAGGAGGCAAACTACTGAGATCGTTATCTGAGATTTCCAAACTCTCCAGATGAGTCAGGTTGCCGATTTCAGGTGACAAAACAGTGAGGTTGTTATTCGAAAGACGTAGGCGAGTCAGATTCGTTAGGTTGATAATTTCGGGTGGAAAAGAACTCAAGTCAGTCGCCCTAAGATCTAAGGAGATCAAGCCAGTCAATCTACCAAGTTCGGGTGGAAGCGTTCCAAAATGATTATCGAATAGATTCAAGACTTCCAGATTCGTTAGTTGCCCTATCTCAGCAGGCAGGCTTTTTATCACATTACCCTGAAGGCTTAGGGTTTTCAAATTGACCAAATTACCAAGTTCGCGAGGCAGGTTGCTCAGAGCATTTTGCCCAAGATATAGCTCTTCCAGATTCGTTAATTGCCCTATCTCAGCAGGCAGGCTATCCAATTCATTGCCTAGCAATGAAAGTCGTTTCAGCCTGGTCAGTTGCCCAATCTCTGGTGGCAAGCTTTGTAATGTATTCCACTCAATTTCTAATACTTCGAGGTTTGACAACAATCCAATTTCTGGCGGTAATGTAACCACTTTTGTTTGGACAAGATTGAGTTTCGTCAGGTTCGCCAATCTACCAATTTCAGGTGGCACATCTTCTAGTTGGTCAATGTGTAAGATTAGCTCGGTAGTGCCCGTTTGCTCAGCATTTAGAATGAGGCTTAAAGCATTACGATAGGAGGTTAGCTCATCTTGCCCATGAGCAATGATATTGGTAAACAGCACAATGATAAGTATCAGAAATCGGCGTTTCATGTCTGCCCTCTCTCATCACACTTCTCAATTGTACAATGGCATTATGTAGCTTGATCAACGAGCTGCCTACGCTGGGACAATGGCACCTATACTGCCGATACATATGGTGCATAAGTTTATGGAAAACATTCGAACCTAATTCCAGATCAAGCTTAGCTTCTATGAAATTTCCTCTGTCACAATGCCCTTTTATCCATCTCGCCGCCAGAAAGATTCGCTCAAATATTTGTAGCATTGTCGGGGAATTTTTCGAAAAGCTCCAAACTTAATTGTCTGGCGAATCATTCACCTGCCAGATATGCGCACTATTTGCTGTTGTCGAGGTCAGTAACTGGCTGCCGTCTGGACTCCAGAACAATTTACGACCGCCCATATTCGCGGTCACGATGCGTTCACCAGTAAGCGTATCCCAGATATGAATGCTTGATGAGTTCCAGGCGGCGAAACGTGTACCGTCTGGACTCCATTTCGCACCAGTGAAACGACCTTCAGAAGCTACTTGATGGTAGCGCAACGCTCCACTGGTCATATCCCAAACATGCACAGCCCCATCGTATGAGAGCAGCAGTTCGCCATCGGGATGCCAGGCAACGCAGCACTCCACACGATTTTTATGCGGCAAGATGTACAAGAGGCTGCCAGATGCCACCTCCCAGACATAAACAAAGCCGTCTTCTAAAGTTGTATCGTCCACAATCCGCGTGGAGATGAGGGATTCATTCGGATTCCAATCCACTTCGGCGACCCGATCAAAGCCAGAGCCAAATGATCGCACATCGTCGTCCGCGACTGCCCACAAAAACGCCTCACCATCGGATATGCCAAACGCAAGCTGATCCATATCGCGATTCCACACAGGACTTTCTATGAAGCTTTCGGTTTGATAATCTGCTACCAAATCACCCGACTCAGCATTCCAGACAAACAAGCCTCGAAACGTCTGTCCAAAGATCTGCGTTTCATCGTGTAGCCATGCCGCCTTCACGAATTGGCGATGCCCTTCAGGATCTTGCGGCAGAGGAATCGTACGCAATACCCCGCCTGTCTCGGCATCCCAAACATAGATGGCATTGAATACTGAGGTCAAAATTTGTGATTCGTCACTATTCCAACTGGCTCCTTGAATCGAGCTTTCGTGGCGGAATTCACGCAGCGCCTCTCCCGTTTCTGCATCCCATAACCAGGCAGAAACTCCGGCATGGGTTATCAATCGGGTTTCATCCGCATTCCAGAATGCTGTGTCATCTGCCAACGTGGAGCGTCCTTCCTGTTTGACAGACAGCAAAAGATCGCCTGTTGCCGTATCCCAGATTTGCGCATGAAACTCAACGGTATTTCCTTCCGGGAACAACCGTCCCCAGGTTAGCAAACGAGTCCCGTCGGCATTCCACCGTGCCTCGCTCGCCGATGAATTTGCCGTTGTCAGGGTAAACAAAGGCTCAATCGTTTCTTGAGCAAAGACGCTATTTGTGGCGAAAGGGATCGCCAGCAAAATGACAAGAATTAGCTTGATTCGAAAAACAGGGAAGAAATTGCGCATCTGTTCACTCCCATAATTGCAGAAAACCGACATCTGGCACAAGTCTACATTATTTGGGATGGAATGAGCAACGAGATGAACTCAAGCACCCTCCTGCCAGAAAGATTCGCTCAAATATTTATAGGCATTATCGGGAAAGAGAGTCACGATCACGCCCGCTTCTCCGGTAGATGCTAGCTGTTCCGCGACCTGCATTGCACCAACCATTGCTGCCGCCGAACTGATTCCCACCAGATAGCCCTCTTCCCGCGCCAAACGTCGTGCCATCACATAGGTATCTTCCGTCCGAATGGGGAGATTGCGATCCGCGAACGCGCCATCGTAGATGCCGGGACGAATGGCGGATTCCATATGCTTCAAGCCTTCCAGCCCATGAAAGGGCGAATCCGGTTGCACCGCGACGATTTGCACCTGCCGATTGTATGCCTTCAGACGACGACCTGTGCCCATGAGCGTGCCGCTTGTGCCCAACCCGGCGACGAAATGCGTAACCTGTCCATTTGTCTGCCGCCAGATTTCCACGCCCGTTGTCTGGAAATGCGCTTGCCAGTTGGCGGGGTTGTTGTACTGGTCAGCATAAAAATAGCGATCTGGCTCAGCAGCAACCAATTCTCGAACGGCAAGAATCGCCCCATCTGAGCCTTCGAGCGGATCGGTGAATGCGAGGTCAACGCCATACGCCCGTAAAATGGCGATGCGCTCCGGACTGACGTTCTCCGGCAAGAACAATTTCACGTCATAGCCTTTTGCCGCACCCAGCATAGCATAAGCGATGCCTGTGTTGCCGCTCGTGCTATCAAGGATGATTTTCTCCTGTGTCAGGCTGCCATCCAATTCTGCCTGCCGGATGATGTTCATCGCCGCGCGGTCTTTGACGCTGCCGCCGGGATTGAACCATTCGGCTTTGGCATATACCTGAATGTTGGCTGGCAGATGAGCAGTTATCCTGTTGAAGCGTAACATAGGCGTGTTGCCGATTTGCGCTTCCAGATCGATCGATTGATGTGAAGCCTGTCGCATCGAAGGCGTAATGTATCGTGTGTCTTGTACTGCGAATGTCATTTGGGTCTCCCAATTTATTGCGTGCGATTGGGCACAATGCATTGTGCCCCTACCGGTTCATGCAAATAAAAAACGGTCAACAAGCAACAAAAAAACGCGGATATGCGTTCCCGATATGGGTGCATTCCACGCTTTATATGCCGTTGACCGTTGGACGTTGTTTTCTAATCTAGCGGCTGCCTAAAAGCGGAAACACCCCTCCTTTAGACAACAACAACACATGCGACTGTGCATGATAATCTCCAAGTTATGCTATGATCCGAGTGTACGAGACTTGAGAACCAATGTCAACTGATGAAAGATGCCAAAGGGACGAACCCATGTGTTTGTCTACAGGGAGCATACGCCGATGCTCCCCTACACCCTTCTGGAATCGATATTGTCCTCTTGATACGGAATCTTGAAATGTTCACACGTCCTAGTCGCAGCTTTGCCCGATCCAATCTCCGCTACTCAGGCTAGCCATCGCATCATCCCGATCGGCTTCGTTGCGATCATGATCTTCAATTTCGCCCGCTTCATTGGCAAGCAACACATTGTACGCGCCTGTTTCCCCATCCGGCTCCCAGATGACAAACCAGTAATCGCCAGCCTCAGGCACAACAAAGCGGTGAATCCGGTTATGATAATAGTCCTGTTCAAACAATTGCCAGCCCCCAAGCCGTCGGTTGCGGGGTTGGTAGCGTTCTTCCAAAATCTTAATGCCCATATCCTCCGGCAGTGTAAAAGGAAGGTCAATATTTTTGCGGGGAGGCTGTAGCCCTTCCGCCATGATCGCCAGCGAGGGATAAAACGACTCGTGCTGGTCGTCACAAACCGGGACAAGGACTTGAATTTCGAGGAGCGGGAGTTCCTCATCAAAGCTCATCTGGAAGGCGTCGATGTCTTCCGAGCTGTCTAGCTGTCCATAGACACCGGTATGAAAAAACCCGCTTTCAAGTTCCAGTGCCTCATCCAGCGTCCCCCAATCCGCCTCTTGATCTTCCACATAGGGTTCTATTTTTGCCTGCACGAGGACAGTTGCCGGTAAAACAATCAGCAGTATAGAGAAAACCTTGTAACGATTTCGCATCATATCGATCTCCTGTTTCAATGGATACGCAATCAATACACCGCTTGCCCGTATCTGGTTCCCTCTAACATCCAGGCAGAAATGCCTGCTACTTCAATTTCTTCGAAACTACAGTATACTCACCTCATGAAACCAAACGCTACATCCCAGAAACCTGTGCTATCTCGTGGTTCTGTAACCCGAATATCGATCCCCAACCCTGTTCGCAACTAAACACTCCAGCGAGAACCAACACATGCTACGATCTCGAAAAGGAACCTTTTGGCTAGTGCTTGCATTGATGCTCTTGCTGGTTGCCTGTACACCGCCAGCAAACCCGGAAGCGAATGCCGATAGTGAACCAACTGCGCCAGCTACTGATGGACGCACCCCAGAACAGATCATGTCGGCGTTTCTGGACGCGTGGAATGCGCTGGATACGGCAACGATGTACGGCTTTATCGCAAGCCGCAGCCAGGAATTGTATAGTCCGCAGGATTTTGAAAACAACTATGATGTGGTCAATGGGTCGGTCAACATACAGGGTATTCAATACTCCCTTAAAAACACCCAGTTACAGGGAAAAACGGCTGCCATCACCTATGATCTGACGATCGAGTCTCCCACGTTCGGCGAGATCAATGATCCAGACCGGGTCATGCGGTTGATCGAAGATGGTGGCAGTTGGCGGGTTGCCTGGTCACCAATGGATATATTTGACGGCTTATCCTCGAACGCCGAACTCCGGGTCAACACACGCTTTCCCCAACGGGGCAATATTGTCGACCGCAACGGACAGGTGCTCGTCGAAGAAAACGGCGCAAACGTCATTTTATTTGGCGCACAACGGGACATGAACGGCACGAATGCCTGCATTGATTTATTGTCCAACATCATGCGGCGACAACGCGCAGACCTGGTACGCTTATTCAGCAACTATGTGCCGGAGACCATTTTCCACATCGGCGAAATCGACCCGGAAACCTACTTCGACAATCGTGCCGATCTAGATTTTGTGTGCGGCGTCTACGAATCTGGCGAGGCAATCGAGCGGGTATCGCAGCAGACAGCCCGGCGCTACTTTGGGCATGGCGCAGCAGCACACATCACGGGCTATACCGGGCTTGTTCCCGCCGACCAGTTAGAGCTATGGTCGTCACGCGGCTATGACACGACGGACATTGTTGGATTGTCTGGGATCGAATTTTCCTACGAAACCGAGCTTGCCGGGCAACCGGAGCGCTTCTTGCGCATTATCGAAAATGGTGGCGGCACAATCATTCGCGAATTGGGCGGGGCGCTCGGTTCGCCTTCACACAATGTTATGCTGACGATTGATCGCGATTTGCAAGTAATGGTTTCGCAGGTACTTCATGATGCATTCACGTATGCGAGTAACAATTGGGGAGCGGTGTCTCTGGGTTCGGCGGCAGTGATCCTGGATGTGAACACGGGCGAAGTGCTGGCGATGGCGAGCTATCCCACCTTTGATCCCGGCATTTTCCGCCCGGAAACCTCTTACAACACCGTCGATGTTCTTACCCGCATTGGTAATGATCCGCGACTACCCCTGCGGAACAAGGTGGTGCACGATCAATATTCGCCGGGGTCGGTTTACAAGATCATCACGACAGCGGCTGTCGGCGCGGAAGGCATGTTCGCCCCAGACGAAATCTTCAACTGTGAACTGGAATGGGAAGGCGGCGCACGCTTTGGCGATGTGCTATCCGTTCGCTACGATTGGCGCTATACGGACGGTTTCGACGCTACTGGCGAAATCACGATGGCAGAAGCGCTGACCTCTTCTTGCGATCCCTTTTACTATGAGATGGGTGCATTGCTGTTCCAAAAAGAGCCAAACTTGATGGTCGAATATTCCCAGTTGATGGGTTTGGGCGGACCCACCGGACTGAGTGTGCTGGGACGCGAGGCAACGGGCAATCTCGCAGCACCCGCGACCGTCGGTGAAGCTATCAACAACGCCATTGGACAGGGAAGTGTTGCCGTCAGTCCGCTTCAGATGGCGGTTTCGGTTGCCAGTGTTGCCAACGGCGGTACGGTATACCAACCTTATATCGTGCAGCAGGTAAGCGAATTTTCCGGGGACGCAACCACCTTTGAAGCAGAGCCGGTCGTCATCCGTGAATTGGAATTCGACCCGGAAATCTTAGACATCGTCCGGCAGGGGATGTGCGCGGTCACTACTGACAAAGATCTGGGAACGGCTGAACGCGTGTTTGGCAATACCCCCTATACGGTATGTGGCAAAACGGGCACAGCCCAAACAGCCGCCAACCCCCAATCGTGGTTTGTGGCGTATGCTCCGGCAGATGATCCAGAAATTGCGATTGTCGTCATGACCGCCAATTCACGTGAAGGCTCGGAAGTTTCCGCGCCGATCGTACGCCGCATTTTAGACAATTACTTTAATGCCCCCCGCGAGCCGTTCCCGGAATGGTGGGAGGACGAATTTGTGCCGCTCCCGGTTCCAGAGGATGGACGAACGGTCGGGGGCTAGAAACACGTTTTTATTGGAACACCACACGAGGAAATCGATGCCGATCATACTTGCTCATGGCGCACTCGGCGTTTGGGATGAACTGATCTTTCTTGGGATTGCGGCTGTATTCATCATCATGATGGTCGTTAGTTGGGTAAAAAGCCGCAGCGAAGAATGGGAAGATTCACCCGAAATCAATGAAGCACTTGCCGAGACGTCAGATGAACATTTCGAACTTCAATAGGCAAACCCTCCGTTACATCATTCTGACCATCCTGCTTGCGATTATCGTCCTGCCTGTGCAGGCGCATGGATATGTCGTGCGCGCCATTCCGGAAGATCGCAGCACCTTGCCACGCCCGCCAACACGTCTGCAATACTGGTTTAGCGAAGGGCTGGAACCACGCTTCAGCAGCATCAACCTGCGCGACCAATCCGGCGAAATACTCGCCACCGGGACAGTCAACCCGGATAACAACGCTTTGCTGGAATTGCAAGTCCCTGCGGAATTAGCAGATGGCGCATACATCGTAGAATTGCGTCCGGCATTTGCCAGCGATGGGCATGCCGTTGCCGAAAGCCGGGTGTTCTTCGTCGGCGAGGAAGTCGGCGGGGTCGAAGGCGAAGCAGCAAGCGATCAAGCCGTCTCGCTAGAAGTTGTCTGGCGCATGATCGTTATCACTGCCTTTTTGCTCATCTGCGGCGCATCCCTGCTCTACCCACTGGTACTCGTGCCTGCATGGGGAAGTGAGGCGCACGAAGCCAAGTTGCCGCCGCGCGTCATGAAACGCTTGAATGCTGTCATGGGTTTCGGGCTGGTGCTGGCATTTGCCGGGAATGTACTGGCGCTTTTGCAGCAATCGATGGCGTTTTTCAGTGCCGATATTGGGCAGGTGATCAACCAGAATTTGTGGCAGGTGGTACAGATCGGCTCGCGTTTTGGCGATGTGTGGAACACGCGCATGGTGCTGCTGGCAATCCTGACCGCCATGTTTCTGGCAAGTGTATATTATCGCCGTACCTTGCCCGGCTTACAGCGTGATTTCTGGACGGTCAGTGGATGGCTAAACTCCTTACTCATCGCCACCATGAGCATCAACAGCCATGCAGCAGGCTCGGTGATGATGCCCTGGATCGCTATGGGCATGGATTGGCTTCATGCGCTGGCGGTGGCATTCTGGGTCGGCGGAATCGCTGTTTTGATGATTGTGTTACCCGCTGCCCTGCAACCCTATGCAGGCGATGCCAGGCGAAATGCCCTCACCGTTGTCATGGGGCGCTTCTCTCGGCTGCTGGTGGGCGTGGTGGTGCTGGTCATCGTAACCGGCATCTACAACGCGCTGAACTGGTTCGTCACCCCGGCAGATGTGCAAACCAGCTATGGCAGTGCCCTCGGATTGAAGGTCTTGCTGGTGGTATTGTTGCTTTTCGTTGGCGCATTGCATCATATCGCGCTGCGTCCGCATATCGCGGTGACGCTCGAACGCTGGCTCTCGCTCGGCGGGGTTCTGCCGATGAGCCTTCGTTTACGAATCATTGCTGGTTTTTATGCACTTATGCGACGAGTTTCGACCTTCAGCGCCTCCATACGGCTGGAAGTCGTAATGGCGGTGGTGGTGTTGATGACCGTCGGCTTGTTGAGCGCAACGCCTATCCCCGAACCGGAGTCCTTACAAACAGACGTCGAAACGCCGCTGGCAACACAAACGATCGGCGACTATGAAATCACCCTTTCCATCATTCCCGGCGGAACGGGCGTGAACACCTACGATATTCAGGTCTCTGGCTCTGATAATGTCGAAGTCTGGGCGCAACTTGTCAATCCAGCACGGGAGGTCCGCGGCGATTGGCTTCCGGCAGAGGCAGTCGATCGTGGCTTATATGTGGCGGCGGGCGATGAGATTGATGCAGTCGGGCACTGGTGGACGCTGATCGATATTATCGAGGTAGACGGCAGCACAACGCGCGCCGTTTTTGCATGGGACATCAGCGAAGATGCCAATATCATCGTTTTGCGTGATCCGACCTCCCTGAACCTGCTGGCGCTGCTGGCGGTAGCGATTGCGATTCTGTGGATGTTCCTGCCAGTGATGCGGCGTGTCTATGGAAAAGTGAATCCATCGCCCTTGAGCTTGATGATTGCTGTCGGGATGATTGTACTCACGATTGGCTCGATGGTGTTGTTGTCGGTTGTGGTGCAGGAGCAGGAACGCGAATATCTGGCGACGCTCTTCCCCCTGCCGGAAGTCGTGAATGTTGTCCCACCGGATGCAGAATCGCTGGTACGCGGCGAAACCTTATTTAGCGAACATTGCGGCTTCTGGGAGCAGGAGGAACGCGATTTTCAGTCACTACAAAATCAGCTCGGTTTCCTCCGCGACGAAGCCTTATATCAGGCAACAGTAGACGGCTGGCGCAAGCTCCCCGCCTGCGAAGGCGATCTAACGGACGCGCAACGCTGGGACATTGTCAACTATCTGCGGACGCTTGAGGAACGAGGGTAGCGTTTACACCCCCTCAATCGGAAACACCAAACAGGTGGTCGTTCCGTGTGCATAGAGCTTGCCCTGTTCATCCTTGAGTTCGGCTTCGGCAGTTGCCATGCGTCGCCCAGAATGAATGACTCGCGCCTCACAGCGTAGCTTGCCCGTTTTATTGGTGATCGCCCGCACTAGATTGACGTTTAGCTGCATGGTTGTGTAGCCTGTGCCTTTGGGCAAGGTCGTATGCACGGCACAGCCCAGCGCGCTATCGAGCAATGTGGACGCATACCCGCCATGCACCACGCCAATGGGGTTGTAATGATAATCCTGTGGCACGCCTTCAAATGCGGCGAACCCCTCGTTGACTTCGACCAGAAGATAATCGAGCGTTTTGGCGATGGGTGGTGGGGGCATCTCGCCATTTGCCATTGCTTGCATAAATTCGATGCCGCTCATCTGCATTCCTAGAACTAAATGTGGGGCAGGATCTTCCCATTCATAGGTGCGCTGGTTGTGATGATTGTTCGTCACAGGTTCTTCCCTTATATGATTGTTGGCTCCATCTATGAAACCCGAAAAGGGGACATGGGTTGTTGGATTGCTAAGGAGCAATTAGTTGCTTGATCTCCTCGATCTGTTGAAGCTGATCTTCAAGTTTTATCATGAGTGAATCAAGTGTGACCTCATCTGCAATTTCCCCTGGTTCGGCATCGGTGCTGGTTTTGTTGCGACTGGAAGCTGGACTCCAGAGGATTTCGGAACGCCAGAACGAAGGGTGATTCGCCTCCGTAAATCGATTTATATCAGCTTCTTTCTCCCAAATTGTGCCATCAGGCAAGATAGCTTTTTCCAAATTAGCTTTATATAGGTCGGCAGAAAGCAAATTTGCGTTTCTAAGATCTGCTTCCTGAAGATCAGCATAACGAAGATTCGCATTCTGTAAGTCGGCTCGGCGTAGGTCCGCTTTTTGTAGATTAGCCCGTCGAAATTTTGCCCCTCTTAAGATCGCAATCCTTAGATCAGCTTCTTGTAGAGAGACTGTTTCTAGGTTTGCCTGCTCCAGATTTGCTTGAGACAAATTAGTATGCTGCATGTGGCTGCCCCACAGGTCTGCCTGCTGAAGTTTAGCACCCTTAAGGTTACTCTTTTCAAGATCGGTGTAGCGCAGGTTTGCTCCCTTAAAATTTGTGTTTCGAAGATTCGCTTCAACCATATTTGCCTTATATAAATTGGCGTTGACCAATTCTGCACTTCGCAAATTAGTGTTTGCTAGGTTTGCTTTTGACAAATCTGCTTTGCGCAAAGAAGCATTTTGCAAAATTGCGCCCTGTAGATCTGTGGTAAGTAACAAAGATCGCTCCAAATCTGCGCCATAGAGATTGGTTTCTCTGAGAGACGCTCCTATCAGATTTGCCCGTTGCAAGTTAGCGCGAGAGAAATTTGCCTGACGAAGCATTCGATCTTTTAACCAGCCTCTAGCAATTAACTGCCGCACAGCTTCAATAGCAAATGCATTATCAGGGCTACCCATTTGCAGAATAAGTGCCTCTTTTTCTTGCTTTATTGCCCGCCGCTCATTCAACCCCTCAATTATTAATACAGTTAAGGCAATACTTAATATTTCTGCACCGCCATTTGCATAAACATCTCTAATGAACTGGCGTAGTGTTCGCTCCTGTTCCGAGTAAATAAAAAAGAAGCCAAATCTAATAATCAGTATTCCTATGATAAATAAAAGTAGCGCTGCTATACGAGAGGTGAGGATTGAGTCTACTGCTTCTTGAATTCGGATTCGGTTTGCAATCGATTGAATGGTCATAGTGATCCTCCAATTGATTTCTCTTTCTTAAGCTTGAAAATCACAAGTGTAAAATCCAATTAAAGTTAGTACAAAAATCAACATGATAGCAATATATCGAGCGATCAACCCTGTTGCATTAGTCAGCGTGTTCACTTACCGTAATCCTGCCCCATCTTGCGCTCGAGTGCAGCGGCTTCCTGCGTTTTGCGGATGCGCTCGGCTTCAGCTACTTTGGCTTCTTGCCAGCGACGCTCGGCTCTGGCGGCTTCTTCCGCCCCCGGCAAAAAGACAGTCGTTAAGTTTAAGCGTTCGCGGATCACCGGGATCAATTGCAGGATGACAGGTGCATACTCCCGCCGAATATCGATCCACTGGGCAGTGGAAAAGCCAAAGGGGATGGCGGTTGCTTCCGTGCCCCGCACAAACAAAGGGAGGATCGGCTTTTTATGGGTGCTGGCGTAGTTTAGTTCTTCATTCACCCATTCCGATTGCTTGGCATCTGGCGAAAATAGCGCGACCAGCGCACCTGTATTCTCAATTGCATCCTGTATTTCTCTGCGCCAACTGGCGGTTCCGGGCACGATTCCCTCATCCGTCCATACACGGAAACCCGCCATCCGCAAATCATCCCGGACGCGCCGCATGATGATTTTGTCTCTGCGACTGTAGCTGAGGAAAATATCGTGCTCGTGTTCCATGTGTTTCGCCTGCGGAATGCTCCACTCAGGATGATGATATTGTAGCAGGATTGGCGCAGTGCCGGTCGTGATGTTGCAATATTGGAAGGTTATCATCGGGCAATCGTATGATTTGAGATATGCTAAATTTTTAACCAGATGCAACGAATCGATTTAACTGTATTGCCTTTCAATTTAATCCTCCTCAAATCAAATTTGCAAATCCAACAAAAGTTCCAGACATACCGGTTAAAAAGGGATATGCTTGCGGCAAAGACTGGCGTACAATGCGCCTCTAATTCGTACTTATCGGCTACATAGCCAACATCAAGGAGAAATCGCAATGACCCACATCATCACCAGCCTCTGCATTCGGGACAGCGCCTGTGTCGAAGTTTGCCCGGTAGAATGCATCATCCCCGGCAAGCCAGAAGGCGAATGGCCCTGGTACTACATCGATCCCGATACCTGCATCGACTGTGGTGCTTGCATCCCTGAATGCCCCTTCGAAGCCATCTTCATCGAAGAAGAAGTATCGGCAGAATACGAAATGATGGAAGATCAAGAACGTGTGCCACACGATACCAAAGTCCTCGTGGAACACAAAGACGGCGATGTCGTTGATCTCACAGTTGACATTCAACCCAACTACGATTTCTTCAGCAAAGGTCCCGGCTACGACGCACTCGAAATGTAGTTCGTCTGATCTCCATTCGAGAATCAAAAAGTCCCTGTCATGCGATGGGGACTTTTTCGTTTTGGGATTGAATGCTAGTAGGGGAGGGTTTGCAAACCCTCCCCTACACAACTCGTACCAATAGTATCCTAACACTTTGCTTTACCGATACTCCCCAGAGCTATGCACATACACATAGCTGGTGATGTTGCCATCTTCGTCGGGTTCTGCGCCTGCTGTCCAGTCATAGATAAAACCAGCGTCACTGATGCTCAAGTTGACACATCCATGACTCCGACGATAGCCGAAATCATTATGCCAGTACGTCCCATGCAGGCTAATATCGCCATCAAAATACATCGTCCAGGGGACACTCTGTAAAGCATACGCATCAGGTGCCCCAGTCGCACCGGACATCGCATCACGATCCAACCGCGCCCAGATGGTGAAGATGCCTTCATTCGTTTCCCATTGCGGCAAGCCGGATGAAATCAAGGTAGCGAATACGGGCGTATCTTCCTCATAGGCGACCAGCGTTTGCTCAAAAAGGTCGATGGCGACCCAGCGCCCGGAAACACCTTCGGGACGTTCTACGGGTTTGATGACCGCCATGAAAATTTGCTTGACCCACTGATTGGGACCAACCATATACCATGTCCAGCCATCGTCATCCACCGCTTCGGCGAAAATGTTGTAGCGTTCATAATGCAGCGGAACGAGTCCGCTTTCCTCTGTGCCGGGACCACCGGGATAGGTCGAAGCCCAGATGCCGGTTTGATCGAGAATCCAGCCAAAGGGGATGTTCCAGCCTTCGGGCAAATGTACACCTGTGAAATAGGAAGCCTCTGTATATGAAGCCTCGCTGCGCTGTACCCACTCGCCGCCTTCGATCTGCAGCCAGCCTTCAGTTTCCGTATTGATCGCATTCACGAAATTGAAGCCTGCCGGAATTTGCCCGGCAACGCCGCCTCCGGGTGCATCATACATGTTCACGGCGTCTGGTCCCACCCGCCAGAAGCTATATGCCCCCAGGGTGAAGCGATCTTCTAAGATGTCTTCTACATTCGGTTCCGGGAAGTTGTCCATCATCGTCAGGCATTCATCGCTGACAGCTTCAAAATCTGCACAAACCGTCGGATCATAGACCAGTTCCGTCTCCGTTTCCGATTGTGCCAATGTAGGGATCACAGCCAGTAACCCAATCAACAAAATCACAATCGGGTATTGAATCCGCTTCATTTCAAACATTCCGTTCATCCGTTTTCCGCTTACTATCCATCAGATTCGTTGCGGAATGATAACAGATAAGTGTGTATTGTATAGTTGCGCTCCTACGCCCAACCCTTATCGTGCGTGCCCTTGTCTTTTATACTCGTAAGTCATTTCGATACACAAGAGAAGACAATGAACACACTGTATATCGTACCCACCCCCATCGGCAACTTGGAAGACATCACGTTACGAGCATTGCGAATTCTGCGTGAAGTCCGGCTGATTGCGGCGGAAGATACGCGGGTGACCCGGGTACTGCTCCAGCATTATGAGATCACCACCCGCATGACCAGCTATCATGAACACAACAAACTCTCCAAGCTGGACATGATCTTTGGATCGCTCAAGCAAGGCGACGTGGCACTGGTTTCCGATGCTGGCACACCGGGCATTTCCGATCCCGGCTATGAGCTGATTCAAGAAGCAATCCGTCGGGATGTGATGATCGTGCCGCTTCCGGGGGCGAGCGCCATCCTCCCGGCAGTCGTGGGTTCCGGGTTGCCCTCTGAGAGCTTTGTTTATCTGGGTTTTCTGCCCAAACGTGCCAAAACGTTGCATAATACCTTACTCTCCCTCGCCAATGAGCAGCGTACACTGGTCGCCTATGAAAGCCCGTATCGCGTGAAAGACACCCTCCGCGCTATTGCCAATACGCTGGGAGATCGCCCGGTTTGTGTCGCCCGCGAATTGAGCAAGATGTATGAGGAATTTTTCCGGGGGACTGCCAGCGAAGCCGCCGAACATTTTGATACCGATCACCCGCGCGGCGAGGTAACGCTTGTCATTGGGGGTGCTGATGCCGCCGATCAGGTCTGGGATGAAGAGCGTGTACGTGCCGTACTTAGCGAACTGGTCGCTGGCGGCGAATCGCTTTCAAGGGCTGCCAAAACAGTGGCTGCCGAAGCGGGTTGGAAGAAACGGGATGTGTATGCGCTGGGTGTGGAATAATATATAATGGAAAGAGACGCAGTATATAGCTGAGATCCATTGATGACTCGCACACCGATTAAGACCACAATCACAGAATCTCACCTGATGCATATGGGTGAAGATACACTGATCGAGGTTGTTGAAGGAGTGATCGTTGCCATGCCCCCTGTTGGCTTCTTGCATATTATCGTAGCAGGGAATATCTATGATGTATTGCAACGCCACAATCGAGAAAACAAGCTGGGGTTTGTTGCGATGGATAATCTGCTTTATATTCTGGTACGAACCGATGACGGCATCGACACAGCCCGATCCCCTGATGTCTCGTTTATCCGCACAGAAAATATTCCGGATTTTGATTTTAGCAAGCCATTCCCGGGTGCGCCGGATCTAGCCGTAGAAGTCGTCTCTCCAGGTGAGACTGCCAGCGATATTGAACAAAAATTAACCGATTTCTTCGCTGCGGGTACAGCGCAAGTCTGGGTTGTTTATCCACATCAGAAAAAAGTGTATCAATATACAGGTCCCGAAGACGTTCGTATCTTCCCGGAAGGTTCTGTCATGGATACCGCCCCCCTGTTTCCAGAACTATCCATCCATATCGATGAATTTTTCATACTGCCCAAAACACGTACGGATGCTGATCTGCCAACCCAGTGATCCACAAACGTAACCCGATTGTTCTAATCATCCTACTCATACTAGTTGCCGCATCGAGCATCCACCTGGGTCGCTTCCTCAGTGAAGTTGCCGCTCGACCCTCGCATAGCTTCGTCAATTACTACACAGCGTCCCGATTGCTCATGCAGGGCACAGAGGTGCGCCAGTATTACGATGATGCCTGGTACATGCAGCAGACCGTCAAAATCACGCCCGGCATTGAAGACATCTACATGCCGCATTTCCCGACAACGGCGCTCATGCTGTTGCCGATCGCCCACCTCGATTATGCGACTGCCCGTATTTTGTGGACGATGCTCAGTCTATTGGCTGTCATCGCAGGAATGTTCTGGTTGTTTCGAGAGGAAGGCGTAAGGGGCTGGCGATTGCTGGCAATGCTGCTTTATGCCTTGCTCTACCAGCCGCTTTATGCAAATTTTGAATTCGGGCAGGTCTATGGCTTACTGTTTGGGAGCATGGCTGTCATCTGGTACGGCTACAAATATCGGCATAGTCGATTGCTGGGCATCATGCTCGGGGTGATTTTTATTTTCAAGACTGCCGGGATGTTGCTGTTCGTGTTGCTCGTTTTACAAAAGCGCTGGCAATCATTGAAATGGAGTGTCATTACGATCGCGCTGATTGCGCTAGCCTCCCTGCCACTCCTAGGGATTGACTCGTGGGTAACGTGGCTCAACCTGTTCCCTGAATATTCGGCTCGTCCGTCATTCGCTGTCACTGCCTACCAGTCTGTTCCCGGATTCTTCAAACACCTATTTTTGTATCATCCGCAATGGAATTCAGCCCCGCTGATCGATGCTCCGGTAATGGCAACGGTATTAATGCTGGTTTTTGTTGGAGGAATCATCGGGGTATGTGGGTGGCTGGCGATCCGTTCCGATCACCATCCGCTTATTTTCATCGCCTTTTTGCTCGCCACCACCATCATCAATCCGACAACGCTGGATTATCATTACATGGCGACACTTTTTCCGATTTTGCTGCTGATAACGCAATTCAAGGAGGGGTCAAGGCGAACAGTGGGAGTGCTGTTTATTGGGCTGTTTTCGATCGCAGTCGATACTCCCTATCAATCACAGACGAGCATTTTGCTATCCTACCCCAAACTCACGGGGATCATATTGCTCTGGGGCGTGACGATCTGGCATGTAGGAACGAGGCAAACCTCATTCCTACAAAAACACATAGCTGAATAACAGATTACCCACGTTCCACCTGGGCACAACCCGTTGTGCCCCTACAGGTCAATATGATGATGTAGGAATCCATGGCGATGCGTCCATTTGTAACAACGTGAAGAGATGAAATAAGCGGTCTGCCTAACCATCACGACTATCCGCCTCTTCTTCGGCTGCCTCCGCCTCTGCCTGAGCAATCAAAATTGCGATCACATCCTCATATCGTTCTTCGGCATCCGCAGCGTAGGGATAGGGGAAGATCTGCCCCCACATCAAGACCTGTTCATAGGCATCTCGCGCCCCAACATAATCTTCCTGTGCTTCCAGAATTTGCCCGTGCAAGTAATGCCGTTTGCCCGACGCGCCATCGGCTAAGGCTCGCTGGATAGCGGTCAACGCGTTGTTGTAGTCTTCCTGCATGAAGTAGGCTTGCGCCAGATATTCATCAGCGATGGGGCGCAGCGTTTCGTCGAGTCCCCGGTTGATTGCTTGCTGAATCAGCCCTTGAGCCGCGAGGAAGTCTTCCGTATCCGCAGGTCTCGCCTGATCGATGCCGATGCGGGCTTCAAGCAACCACAATTCAGAATTGGGAACAATATCCGTATCAATCAGCGATTCGATGTCACGCAGGGCACGGTCATAATCACCATTCAGATAGGCTGCCTGCATCCGCATTGCTTGTACTGAGAGGTCGTCCTTCTCTTGCAAGTATGTATTAAAGTCGTCCAGCGCAAGGTCGTAGAGTCGTCGGCGCAAATACAATTCGGCACGCGCGAGTATCGTTGACAAATAGGCGGTATCTTCTTCACCATTCGCCAGCGCTCGTTCATAGGAGGTCAATGCCTGATCTGGTTTTTGCTCCATCACATAGGCATCGCCCTGCAATTTAAAGGCGGTCGCATTTTCCGGGAAGAAGAAGAGGTATCCTTCTAAGTGTTTATTCGCGCGCCCCGGTTCTTGACGTGCCAGCGCCGCTTGCACCTGTATTTGATACGCCTCTTCCGAATAGGGATTGAAGTACAGCGTTTCAAAGGCTTCCTGCTCAGCGAGGTCATACGCCTCCTGCGCCATATAGACTCGCGCTTTGGCAACGCGCAGGGCAGGATTGGTGTGGAAGCGTTCCGACAGTTCTTCGTTATTGATGAGCGGTTCATTCAGAGTTGCCAGCGCCGATTCATAATCTTCGGCGATCATGTGCCGCCGCGCTAAGAGGAGATAGCCTTCCAGCAGGAATGCTTCCTGATCCAACGCAGCCGCCAGCCGTTCACCAGCTTGATCCAATACCCGATCCATTTCCCGCGTTTCGCCAGCATCCCGCGCAACTTCCGCTTCATACAAGCGCAACTGAGCGTAGCCCAGATGATAGAAGGGAACATAATTCTCCTGTAAGCGGCTCAATGCCGATTGCTCTTCGCCTTCGACCAATTTCGCCAGGGCTTCGTCCGGCTCATCGCGCATCAAATGGATGATGGTCTGATAATAGTAGGGATAGGGATAGCCACGATCGGATGCCAGCCGTTCTTCTTCCAGAATATCGTAGGCTTCTCGCAATTCTCCGCGTTCGATAAGGTCAATCGCTTCTTCAATACGCGGACTCACGCCTGCTTCGTCCGGCGAAAAGAGTTCGGTTGCGCGCGGCGGATTCTGGCGGTCGCCTTCTTCCCAGAAAGGATTGATCGTCGGGCTGGGTGTATACGAGGATTCCGGGATCGGCGATGATGTTGGCGTGATCCCTGGCGTGCTGGAAGGCGTGACGGTTGGCGTAAAGGTGTTGGTGTGCGTTGGCGCAAACAGGATTTTTTGCGTTTCTGGATTGTTGGTGACGAACAAGATCGCCGAACCACCAATCACGATGGTCAGCATCAGGACGATACTGAGTACCTGAAAACGCAAGCGCCAGATGTCGCGTTCCCCGGCACGCCGTTTATCTTTCTTGACCCATTCAATATCTTCATCATCAAGCACAGATTCGAGATACGCCTGTGCGATACGATCTGCTTGTTCGGCGACCTCTAATAAGCGCTGCCGATCCGGAACAGGCACGCCATCGCCGCCACTCGGCAAGGGCGCATCTGCTAGATACGACGGTGCGGCTTGTTCAACAGGAGGCGCAAACGATTCTTCTTCCGGCAATGGCGGTTCAATAATCGGCACTTCGAAGGAAGCGCGGAACGGATCAAATTCCGAGGCTTCATCTACCGGCTCTGGTTCGGGTTCAGCAGCCACACCGAGCAGGCGTTCCGGGTCGATGCCCAGCCGTCGCACTGCTTCCAAGCCCTTCTCGTGATTCGGGTTGAGTTCGAGTAGCTTTTTGAGCGCCGCCAGCCGTTCCTTTTGATCTTGCCCGACCGTTGCCAGACCCAGCCATGCCGTTTCATTGACCGGATCGAGCTTGAGCGCGCCAAGGAAGGCGCGACGTGCCAAATCCTTGTCGCCAGATTTGACCGCCTTGAGTGCGCCCTGGATCAATTTTTGCACCTGTGCGTCGGACACGAACTGCCTCCATTCCCGATGATGTTGTGGCTAGATTGTATCCTAAGATGCAGGGGAATGCACATCAATTGCAGCCGTCAAGGAAACACAACATGATACTATTACATGTAATGATCTGCCTACCCACTAAGGGAGGAATAGAGATGATTCATATTTCCTATAAAGTTGCAGACGGACCTTGGATCACAATAGAGAATCCTACGGAAGACCAGTTTCTGGATGTGTTCAATCAACTAGATGGTGTGGATAGAGATAAAATGAATGTCAGCAGAACGGAAGGGAACTTGAATATCTTAGGTGGAGGCGGTGAACAAAAGAGATTCTGGGTTCGTTTCTGGGGGCGAGGCAAAGATTATATGAAGCGAAGTGCAATGTTTGATCCAAGCTTTACTGAGGAAGATGGTGTCATTAGCATAACTAAAGATCCCGAGCTTCCTGAAGTTACCTTACGATCCAGCATGTCTCGAGAAATTGCACGTCAGGTTGGATTGCATTTCCTCAAGTTTGGCGGTGTTCCCAAAGGTTTGAGTTGGGAAAACAATATACCCTATCTATGGGTTTGAATAATTGATGCCATTCAGGGAAAATCCAAAGTGTAAGCAAAGGAGATTCC
>WURV02084334.1:0-20647 GCA_011762755.2 Epimenia babai | reverse complement strand
AAGATATTTTATAATAAACCATTCCACGACAAATCTTTCTCAATATTCAAGCACGAAAATCTTGCTCATTTCCTATATGCCATAGATATGGTACATATCTCGCAGCACTAAGGGTTAACAATAACATAGAGATATCATCGATGTAACAGATCAGTGGTCATTTGTAGCCATTATAATAAAATACACCGAGAATGTTGGAGTGATCGAGAGAAGCTGCAGCAATGACCGGATGAGGGGCTGACTGAAGGTTAGTAGAGGTCATGTTGAGTATATCAAGTTTGTGATATGACTTACACAGCAACAAGCAGTGACGGTGATCTGTATGGTGTTACGCCCCGTCTGACACACATCCTTCAGGTAGAGCGGTTTGTGTGATGTCTTGTTATCTCCCCTCTGCCACGATACAGCGCAAAACGTGTCCAGTATGCAAGTGAGGGCAACAATATGTGCACATAACAAACCATACGCATTAAAAACTGAACTGATCCATACTTAGCTAACTACGTGACTAACCTGATCCCCTGTTAGTTAACTCGACTGAGTAAACTCACTTGGATATCGAGCGGGCGGGCGTTGACGCTGACCGTCACGGATGCCGGCCAGTTGGTGTTCATGTGTCGGTCCTCGTGGTGGAAACACTTGAGTTGGAGCTCGAGGTCCGAGCGCCACATGAGCGTGTGGTAGACGGACTCGCGCAGATGGAAGACATGGTTGCTCACGGCGAGGTTATGTTCGAGTCGGAATGGTGGCAAGACCACCCCGTCCCGCACTGGGAACGTCAGCCTCAGCTCTTCAGCTTCTGGGAATCGACGTCATGGCATGGGATAGTTTAAAATACTAGTGAATTTAATGGATGTTACGTTACTTACTACATAGGGCTTAATACAAGTACTGCTTTTCAACCCATACAATAAGAATTGCAACATGAATGCAAATAAATTTAGAAAAACTATATACTGAAATAAAATTTATGGGTAAACCAGAATAAACGTGTCTGCACAAATTGTTAGAAAGAAGTGGCCATGAATACCTTCAACCTTTATGGGAATGCAACTTTATCATGATCATAGTTTGATAATGATTGTTTGCTCAAGGAATATAAGAGAAACCTTTTTGGATGGGCATGTGTGGCTTGATATCTTGGCAGTTTGGTTTGATGTCTTGTGGGATGGGCGAGACATATGGTGGCATGGTTGAGCCGGGTGTGATGGGTGGAGTGGGATTTCCTGGGATCGGTGAGTGCTGGTAGTTCATCGCAGGCTGACACATGAAACAGATGAGTTGATCATCATTCATGGTGGATTAGTTAAGAGTAAATTATCAGACAATCCCCAATACCTGACACAATTAGCTGAGGTGGAAATCACAATTTTATGGCATTGACTCATTCGCCATCCATTCGCCACGCATTTATATCACCCCGGGAAGAAGTTGCGAGGTTTTAAATCAGGAACAAATATGCTTGCAGTTAAAATCAGTTGACAAAAGGAATAAAAAATCCAGAAAAATTTCTACAAAAAATTAGTTAAGTATGTTCATCAATAAATAATATTACAAAAAAGTGGATATGGATGAAGCGTCTTGTTAAAAATCGGTTCTAATGAGTGAAGATGGAGAACATTACAGTCAGTTTAACAGTTGGCACTACGTCATTACAGTGAGTTTAACAGTTGGGAATAAGTCATTACAGTGAGTTTAACAGTTGGGAATAAGTCATTACAGTGAGTTTAACAGTTGGCACTACGTCATTACAGTGAGTTTAACAGTTGGGAATAAGTCATTACAGTGAGTTTAACAATTGGCACTAAGTTCATAATAGCTGTGGCCATTATGTTTCGTCTTTATGGATGTTTATATATCGGTGATAATTTCCATATTAAGAAAGTATAATAACAAATTTTTCCTGTTAGCTTTCCCGTTTTGATAGATCTTTATCGCGTGATAACTGATGATGATGTATAAAATGATGCTCCAATAAACCGCAGCACCAAGTGCCCTGCTGCAACTGTTGTTGTGGTTGGATCGTTGGAATTCTAGACGACCCTTGATCAGTTTCCAGTTTCAACAGAATACAACATGTGATACTTTTCAAACAAAAGGCGCGTGGATGAACCATGTGCCTGGACTTTTTCTGGTGGTTTCCATCATGGTATTTCCCCACCCTTACTGCTGAGGCTAAACCATTTGTTGTGTTCACCATGGGTTAGCTTTGCAAAGTACCAATAGCGACCCCAACCATGGGGTAATGCCAGCCATCATGACATACATATATATATTGGAGTTTCTGGCAGAATTTTATATGGCAAGAAATTGCAATTTTTGCTTATGACAAACCTAACAAATTGATCGGGCAAATATAGATTACTAGCAGAGTAGTGTAGTAGCAATGGGTCAGTTTATTCAGGGTTAGTGCAGCAATCATTCATATCCATTAAAACTGTCAAGTAGCCATTCATTCACACTACTAAATATAGCCAATAGCAAGAGGACATGGAATAACTGGAGTGGAACCCAATGAAAAAATGGAATTTTAATACCAAATATTATCACAGCGCTAGCAGTTTCGTGTGAATGTAAATTATATCAAATATAAATAGTATATGTAATAAAGGAATGCGGGTTTTATATTTAATGAATATTCATTGTGAATATGATTGATTTGATCTTATAGATACAACGGCGTATGTCTATAATGGATGTAAAAAATCGGCGAAATAAAATAAACGGGTTTTTGTTGGTAAACATGATAATGGAGAAGTTATTATACGTGAACGGTAGTCGGAGTGCTGAAAACTCGGGGTAGAGTCGGGTTACTATAAATAAATTTGGCAACTTATCGAGCCAGCGGCGCAAAAAAATTAGTAGTGTATTTATATGCTCGCGCGTGAATGTACCGCTGTTTGCATGTCTGGGTGTTATGCTTAGCTCACGAGCACAATTGAAGGAGGCTATGGAGCAATTATTGAGAATCATGTAGGGGCTGTGAAGGTGGATACTAATGCGTTGCCTGCTGCCTGCCTGGTACCTGCCTGCATCAACAGGCTCCCGCGTCCCTGAGGCGAGATGTAATATCGAAATAAAATGGGCAGTAGGTCTCTGACAGATGCGTTCGTCGACGAAAAAACCTCACTGCCGGGCGGATGGTAATAATACTATGCCAATAATAGTAGCGGATACGTAAGGAGATGGGAGGCCGACTTTGTTCAGTTATACAAATGGGAAGTAGTTACATCACATGTACTTTGTGAGAGCTACACTTAAACATTATCGACTCCATGTAGATATGTGCAAAAATATCCATTATACTGGAGATTAAGTAATGTTAGATAAATGAGAGTAAGTGCAAATATATCCTCAAATGCTATGTATTTAAAAACCAACTTCAGTGTGGAAAATATATATGGTCTAAGTGACTTTCATGCCTAAAGCTAGCACATGGCTGAGGTACTGCATAAAACTACATTAATTCAAACCTGATCTACTTTTTGTTAAGTATTATAATCTTACAACCGTGTAATATAATTTCATTCTATCGTGACCATTAATATCATCGGACTTAATGTCGCGTCCAGACCATGCGTATTTAACGAGAGGTTTGTCTACTATCAACAGAACTGGTATTTAATCACATATTTACCCGTGACACCTACATGAATGGTTTCTTTTGTACCTTGGGATATAGCGAAATATAGACTGCAATGACAGCTGTGGACTATTGGCTGGATGGGCAGTGAAAGGTGATAGAGCGAAAATCGCGGACAAAGAAACAGGCTAAGTTGGGTTTACCGAAAGAATTCAATGAAGCCGTGTAAATAAACAAGCATTCGCTGCATGAGAACGATCATTATTCGAGCCGCGATGATATGGTAGTGTAGCGCGCCGTACCGCGCCCGCGCGCCAGAGAGCCGACAGGTGCGCGTATACTTGGTGCAACAGTTATTGGGCGCAGTGTGCTGTCTGTTATCGATACAAAATGTACAATGATATCGAACCGGTTGCTGCGTGAATTGGCAGTGTAGTTTACTGCGTACATTGGTGCATTTACTGCATTATGCTGCGTGATACAATAGGCAGTGGTGGCCTAACATTGGAAAACATCTCGTCGTGCCAAATTAATCAAACATCATTTTCAATATGCCCTGCACTGGATTACGTACTATGTACGCGTTGCGATTGTAAATCAGTGATGGGGGGGGGGTGTAGGGGGTGGTGTGGTGGGAAATAACTATGTCAGACTGCTTCGATGGTTTAAATTCAATTAGGCTCCATGAAATATGACATGAAAGGATATAGATCTGATGTAAAGTGCACTAATAGCGTTGCTCTCTAACACGCTTTACATCAATAAGTACAGTATCTAGAAATACTGATATGGTTTAGCATTGTCGAAAAATAACACGCATATAAACTGGCACTAAAACACGAATGAGCTTCCTAGACTACTAACTACAGTAAAGCTACATATGTTGAACACATATTTTATCACATATTGCGATATTTTTGCAATTTCCCATAAATTTAGCATCTTAAATATTATTGTATACATCAGAACCAGCGTTATATGTAGATTAAGAATATGAGACTATAGTAAAAGCGATGATGACGATAATTCTTGATAATTTTTTATAATTTATTTATTGAAACCTTCATGTCGCATGAAATTCTTTATGGTGAATAACATCGTATAATACCTATCCCTTCTATTCAATGTGATTATATATAAGATTGTACAAAAACCCAAGTTGACTAGAAATTCAATCTTCTCTTACTATCAAGATGCCACTGACATAAAGAGATGAAATGCTTACATTTTGATCCAATTTCCATCAAGACTTAGGTAGTACAACGTAAATACATATTTACACAAGTTGCGATATCATATATACTACACACAGAGCCAGGTCATATCTATTTGCAACGCCCCAGCTAATGAAATTGTTTGCCACTCAGACAGAGCCACCCACTAATTCACCCCCACCTACCTAGACCCACCTAGAATATTTTTTTACTATGATATATTTTAGTGACATTTATGTAGGTTTTACACAATGCATTTTATAGTTGTTTCCTTTTAGTCGACTCTTATTTGTATAAGGTATATATTTACCCTTTAAGGCACGAATAAGAGTATACACATAATGATATATGCGCCAAAAAATATTACATTACATTGAAAAAAAACATTTTGTAGATTCTTTAATAAGCCAGAAAAGGCTATGTTTTGGTCGCTAATAACAATATACTTGAAAAAATTATTTAACACTGATTTATTATTCATTGCATACGAAATTAGCACATACTTCGATATAACCGCAATGAAAAAACATATTTCGAGGATAACTGCAAAAATATAGGTGAAAATCATTCTAAACATTCACATATATAAAATATCATTTAAAAAAATCATCTAAGATTTGTGTACCAAGCTTGGGGGGGGGGGTGGCGAAGCCCGCAACTTTTACTCACTTATACGATAATCAACGCCTTACTGCATATCTATCAACGTGTTTTCATCAACAAAATTCAGCATAATAAACAATCTTCGTGATATTCTGCCTAAATTCTTGTGTTACTAATTCGGTAACTATAAAACTAGTAAGGATTTCGGTGCTGCGATTACAGCATCTCACGCGAAACGGTTAACAATATTTCTATTCCAGGAACGGTATACATAACGAAAAATGGAATTTGATGCACGGTGGCTTACAACGTCTTACCTAGAGAGATGAAAGATTACGTACCATAGATATTATTCAACACTGATGCGTAAATAATCATTAAACTTGCCTGTTTCTCAACACAGTATTGCATCAGACGAGGGGCATAATTTACTGCTCGTTGAACGGATTTTATTGTAACTCTCATCCCATATTTATTGTCTGGGGTAAACGATGTTCAATATACCTATTTCATCGTGTCTTCATATTTTATATCAGGTTGATTCCCGAAATCTGGCATGACCGAATATTCTTGTTTTACTACGCACGAGGCGAAGAAGTCGAGAATTTAAAAAGCTCGGAATGCAAGTCAAATGGGAGCGAATTAACATAACACTGAGTGAGCATCTCTGACGTATTGTTTATGGCGGAGTGCCGATAGTGTTTTACAGCTGGGTTAAGATTCCACGCGCCGTGTCGGGGCTGTCTAGGGGCAATAGAAACGTTGTTATGGGTTACGTCACCGCCGCATATCGCGCTGCAGCGGTCGTGTTCGATTAGACGTATTGAGTAACATCGCGGCGATGCGAATTGATTCCTTCATCGGCTAGAGCCAAACGAGCCAACCGCTAGCAATATGTGTCGGGTTATATCGGGCAATGGAGAAGTTCGATAGCAGTTTATAGCTCGGGAAGAAGCTGTTAATTATGAACAGAGGTACGACATTGCGGCTTTTGGGGTTACAGCCTCCTGACATTCACAGTAGCTTAATTAACTAGAAGAGAACGAGAAGGTATTACGGAACATATACGACATGTTATAGTCGTGTCGAAAGAGACATGACATAACCAGTAGTTCGTCTAAAATCTAACTTCCCTACGAACGCATTATTGGCCTAAGAATTCAATCGTGTCATGCCAAACCGATTCATTAACAGATATGTCTGTATGTTTGAACGCGCTATTCGGTGTTAGCTCCTCCACCGAGTGAACTCGGTGTGGTGTGTTATGGACAGTTTTTTAAGTACAAATATGGCGGTATGAACCCGTTGTGTAGGTCACAATGCTAGTCTAGACTGGATTATGGTTAATGGAGTGTGAGTGAATATAAATATTGTAATTACGATGAAGGAGATAGCCACTCATCCATTCATGCTAGTGGTTCGAATGTTGACACACTGTGCTGTGATTGGTGATGACCATGTACAGAGAGATGGACAGACAGCTGATGGGAGAGAGTAACGAGAAAAACGGCCATCAAAAAAAACAATCACAAACCAGAGGCCATAGAGACCGGAAAATACCCATTAAGATACTAAAACAAGAAAAAATAGATTTGTGGATAAACCTTGGCTGAAACTGCCTATAACTGTCTAAATAGAGAAGCCCTAAACAAATCAGAATGAGACCTACACAGACAATATCTGCCAAATGGCAGACCTTTGTACTGAGCAGACATGGAGATAAAGATTTTCAAATAAAGACGTTGATAGAAATTACACCCCTCTGCTTCATGACGAGATGCTAAACAATTGTAAAACATACTAACCCGAGAACAATATCTGCCGAATAGCAGATACCCCATGAATATTAATATAAGTTACTTCCCCTTAGTGTGAAGACAATAGGATGAACAAATCTAGAAGAGACCAACCCAAAAACAATATTTGCCAAATAGCAGACCACTGCGATAAAGGGTTCATGAGAAGATTTTTAAGAAAAAATATAAACGTCGGCAGAAGTTACCTCCCCTAGCTGCGATGACGATAGCATGAACAAATCTAGAGACCAACTCAGGGATAGTAATTGCCAAATAGCAGACCTCTGCAATAAGCGGTTCATGAGAAGATTTTCTAAGAAAGAATACTAACATCGGCAGAAGTCCCCCCCCCCTTGCTACAATGACGATACCTTGAGCAAATCTAGAAGTTACCAACCCCAGGACAATATCTGCTAAATGGTAGACCTCTGCGTTAAGCAGTTCTGGAGAAGATTTCTAGAGAAAATGTTAACATCAAATGGACGGACGAACTCCAATTAGAAAAGCTCACCGAGCACAAGTTCAGGTGAGCTAAAAAGAAGCCCTCGAATAAGCACGCAGCAATGGCTACCATGGATAAATGGCCATGATTAAACTGTTTAGAGTTATGACAAGTTAGACTCATAGACTGACCGAGTATCCTTGTTGGCCATTCATCTGGTTGAACGCGGCGGTTGGCTGGGGAGGCTGCGGGCGACTGTACTGGTTGGGCATGAGGTACATGTTCTGCGTGTTCGAGTACGGCGGACTCGGACCGTTCGGGCGCATCTGAGACTGGGGCACGTACGACGGCGACGACATAGGTTGCTGGGGGTACTGGCTCTTCTGCATGTACTGCTGGTTGTACATGGGCTGCTGCATAAACTGAAACGTAAAATACAGCATTGTGGTGGGAATCGGAGATCACGATCTAGGTTAAACGGTAAATGAAGACGACGAACAAAGGTGGCACTGGTTTTGGATATAAGTATATAAGAACCCGGAAATACACAAAAATCTGGTGCTGGATACGCAGGAGATAAGTGTGCGGTTGTAACTGAATCAGCAGAGTAGCAGACCAGACATTGGGTGGTTGTGGGTTCAGTCAGACCAGACATTGGGTGGTTGTGGGTTCAGTCAGACCAGACATTGGGTGGTTGTGGGTTGTCAGACCAGACATTGGGTGGTTGTGGGTTCAGTCAGACCAGACATTGGGTGGTTGTGGGTTCTGTCAGACCAGACATTGGGTGGTTGTGGGTTCAGTCAGACCAGACATTGGGTGTTTGTGGTTTCAGTCAGACCAGACATTGGGTGGTTGTGGGTTCAGTCAGACCAGACAGTGGGTGTTTGTGGTTTCAGTCAGACCAGACATTGGGTGGTTGTGGGTGCTGTCAGACCAGACATTGGGTGGTTGTGGGTTCAGTCAGGGGCCACCGAATGCTTTGTTTTTTTGTGTACTCATAAACTACTGTGAACTGGGACTCCCTCCCAATAATGTTATAATATACTGAGACTACTAGTAACTACTAGAAAAAGTGATTAATTGCATAAAGGATGAATGGATCGAACAGATTCGAGCTTTAAACCCAATGATGATCAGCATCCACTACTGATGGATAACATATAAATAACAATAAACCAATCTGAACACCGCACAACAAACGGAACGTCGAGTAAACGTGAATTGCTCTTCATGTAGAGGTGACTTTATTTAGAGTAAATATCATTGTCACATTCCCCAAATTTTCATGACGAACGTATGACGCATGTATTTATTTACATATGGCTATATACAAGGATGTCTCTGGGAATAATGGATAAATGTTAAACTCAAGGTGAAATGCAATGGGCAAATAGTTTTATCTAATCAAAAACTGTTACACTGTGGGCCTATGTCTTTTAGTAGTTTACAAATATGAAAATAAGAATGTTACAAGAAAGCATTGGTGTATCTCACTGATGATCTGGTAATTACTGTTTGATCTGATGATTTGCTGATCGATCCGGGAAATGATGATCTGGTGACAGAACTGGTGTGTGATCTAATGATTGATTTAGTAATAGATTTAGCAATTGATCAGGTGACTGATTGAGTGTGATCTGGTGATTTGCCGATTGATCGGTGACAGACTTGATGACTCACCTGTGTTCCATTTTGATATTGGCCTCTCTTTTGTTGCATCATTTGTTGCGGATTCGGGTAGGGCGCAGGTCTGCGCTGTCCCTGGTACATGTTTGCCATAGCAGCTTTACCCCCAACCATTGGCCCAGGACCTTGCCCCATTCCCATTGGGCCACCGGACCTTTGCTGCGGTACAAACTGGTTGGCATACTGCTGGCCCATTCCAACCTACAAGCGGAATTCTTCCTCATGATAATAGTGACACTGGAAAAACTCTAACTTATACATATGTACTGTTGCTTAAATATAAGAAATCGTTAACCAAACAAAGGATGAAAAATAACGTTTAGAAACGGTACATTTACATTAAATAAAGTCAAAACAAACTCATGAAAATGGTATTTAAATGCATATTACGTACATCTGATATATAAAAACTTTCTCAAATTTGTCATATGATGTTTCCTCGCTATTTTTCGTATTCAAACATAGATCGTTACATGGTAGCAGACCCAAATGAAATATGATGATGAATATTATAATTATGTTATTTTTATTAAAATGATTTGAGATCTACTATCGTAGTAATCGTCGTCAACACTCACCTGTTGCTGCGGGTGTGGGTGAGGGTGGGGGTGTGGGTACTGATTGTTCATGTTCATGTTCATATTCATTTGTTGCTGTTGCTGTTGCTGCTGTTGTTCTTGTAATGCCACCATACTCGCGGTTGCCGTGGCTGTGGCCGTGGCCGTGGCTGCAGCCGCAACGAAAGCGGCCGCTGATAGAGCCCCGGGCGGTGCCTGGTACTCGTGACCGGCGGTCATCGGGACCGGGTTCAAGCCAGGCGTCGTGGGAGTTGGTGGATAACTGTAAAATACAGTATGATTTCATTAAGTGATGATGGAGACAGATAATAGACAACTTGTGTCATGTACAAAGAAATCCTTATCATAAAACAGATCATCCAAAAATTATTTCATTTAATTTTTTACATTATTATTATTATTTTACTAGTTATAATACTTTCAAGCGTTACAAACACAAAGAAAAGCCTTGCCTTATCAATTGGGTAAATTAGTTTTGAAATGTGATTTAACTAGTAATGGATAAGAAAACAGCATTAGTAAATACAAATAACAAGTCATCAGCTTTAATAACAAGTCATCAGCTTTAATAACAGGCTACTAAAAAGTGCCTTTAATGGATAACTTCAAAAAATATTCATCAAATGTAAGGAGTGATTCATCGTTTCAACGTCGAGAAATCGCAATTATTAATGTTATAAGTATAGGATTAATCCATTCACACAAACACGAACGAGGATTCTATTTCAGCCAAATTGCAGTAGATTATAGGATCGTAATTGAGCGTTATATACTACTCTAAAAATACGCCGGTCGCTCAGCGCGAAAAATGCCTTCTAAATGGCAACATCCAAAAAACCACGATGATACAGTGAGAACACGGACTTTATTTAGCCTGGTGGTGACTCGTGACGTATCCATTGTTTTAATTACGCGGCCTCTGCCGAGAGATGGAATCGGGTCGTGCGTCAAAGCCGTAACGTCAATAATCAATGAGGTGTCGTCGTCGTCGTCATGTCATCATCGACGTTGCCACGACCACGACCGCGACCGCCTCCGTATATGTAATGTAAAGTTTGATAGTGCCCCGAGGCCACATCGCTCAATATTAGCGTGTAATAACGCGGCGGCGGCGGCATGGACAAAGTCACCGGGCGAGTCTTACTGGTTGTGACACCGACGCTGTTATAACCCCGCGCAATATGTAGTTAACTAGCGAGAAAAATCATCAGGAAAGATAACAATCTCGGACTGTACGGAGCATAGAGGTCTCTCGTACAATTAGTGGACGATGAGTGGACGTAATAGCCATGATCGGTTCTAGCACTCAAGTTATTGAAATTGATCTATAACATAAGATGTCAATCATTCCGAAGAGCGATTGAAAAATTTCCGAACGATCGCTTACCATTCGAATTCTACATTACCCACTGACGTTGCATGCTATATATCTACTTATGGTAATATGTAACTTCTGAGCAGCAAGGGACCAAAAATGTAAGAAATTGACCGCATTTAACTGCTATTTGCAGTTTCTCTGCATCTAAACTAAACAGTCGATGGTAAACTGATGATAACAATCGACCCAGCTTCGTTCAGTCACAGGTGTTGCGACATGCCGCCGGTCATGATCCCATACGCAGCGCACTGGAGACCAGCACCGGAGACCACGTTAGTTATTCAATATTAGTGGGTGTATGTATTATTGGATGCGATCAACAGATCAACAGTTACCGATGCTGTTAATGTATCCATGTGTGGGGGATGTCGATTTATCTATACAATGCTACCAGCGGCTCGGTAACAAAAATAAGTCACCGAGATAAATCATGGAAGCAAATGAATTTGGTTATCACTAATAAGCAATAGTGTGTTTTATGTTAACTGGAACAACTGAAGATAAACCACATGGAAGTCTTTGAGACAAAATGTAATGGTAAATATTGAGAAATAGTACGTGTAGTGCGATACTGGTTTTGACAGTTTGACTGTTCGAGCCAATATTCAAAGACTTCATAGTTCACCTATAAATGATTTTTGAATATGATTTTATATATAAGCTTCCTAAAGGCGATGATTACCCACCGATCGTCATATAGAGTCAAGTCGATGGATGCCCACTGATCGTCATAGTCCTACTAAAGTGTAGTTGAAATGTCAAGGGTATTATGTTTACTGAATGGCTATTTATTATTGACTGCATTGAATAGACTATTTAACCGGTGCTTTGAACGTGACTCAGGCTTGTAAAGTCTTTGTGAGAATGTAGACGCCATTAGTATGGGCGTTTGTGAGAAGCACTTTAACGTTTGATGGTAACAATATGTGTGACATCCTCTACAATGAAGAACAAGTCGGTGGTTATAAATTCCTTATGGAGTGACTGATGCCCTTTCAGCACCGCGTAACCTTACTAACCTACAATTGCCGCACAAAGGCCTGAGAGTGAGAACATTTGATAGAGAATGTTTGAGAAACTGAATCATTTAAGATAAAAAGACAGATCGCTGTGGTAGTAGCGTAGTGTCATAGTTACGACGGCGATGTAAATCACAGGAAATTAGTCAGATGTTACTAGACACCATGGCCCATATTTATCAGTGAATTTAGCTGCATCAGGCATATAATTGTTAGTGTAGTGACTACATAAGAGCTTAAATGAGTTATAGCTAAACTGACATCATAAATAGCAGATAGGATACGTTTATTTTACTGATGTGGACATAAATCTTAAGAAAAACAAATAAAATTCTATTGAAATCAAAATAATAACTGAGATTTGTTTACCCAACTCAGTAATATGCTGTTAAATTAGTTTTTTTATATCATGTGAAATTGTTTCACTAAATAAGTCATAATACATCCTGTACAGAAAAACAGCGATGTATTAAAAGATGAAATGAATTACCTGTACAGATGTATGAAAAGATGAAATAAATTGATGATTGTCTCCTTGATGGCTCTAATGACTGATTGATGATAGATGTAATTAACTCAGCCAATTCATATAATTAATTAAGCTGGTCTGATATATCAAAGGATTGCAATCAATTAGTGCAGTATTAAAGGACCCAAGGGCGAACTTTCTGTCAGATAGATGACAATTGAATTTAGTAGGTGAGTCATCACTATTTTCATTTTGAGAAACGTCACAGTAGTGCTTTAACTTGACCAATAACAGCGCATTACATCATTTGGTACAAACATTTTGCATCCGAATGGAACAAATCACAGAAATAACCGTGAATCACACCATACCGGAGAAACTGACAAACACCGTTTTATGCCAATTACATCAAACTTGTGACTTTATGAGTCATTTTGTATCTTTGCAACGCCCACCTTAACTATTTCAGTGATGCCATAATTATTTTGCACATATTGAATGGGAATGGTAACGCGTAAAAACTGTTGTATTTCACGTCCATAGGAATGTCCAGACAGTTCGATATTTGATGTATATAGTAATGTGAAGAATGTTTTGTATTCAACAATAATTTATATATGATGGCATTCAAAGGCTTATTTCTATAAAAATTATCAAACAAATAGAAAATATATGAAAAATAATAAATAATTGAATGTGGCGATCCACAACAAAAAAATAAGTAGAACAAGTTAAGACGGCAAAGTGAATAGATATGATTTGAGCCGATGCTTAAAACAAGAAAGAATACGACAAGTTCTAATCCCATATGGATGATTGTTTGGTAATAAGACTCCTACAATCCCGCACAGACATTTATTTCTCAATGCATAATCCGTCATTTTGGTGACGTAATGGTAATTTTCCTGACCCTGATCCATACATCAGTGGATACGTTACTTCTGAAAATCTTTTGTTCTCATGCTATACATCCTTCAGTTCCGTATGTCTTCAATTCCAAATATGCTGTTCTGGCGCTCCGAGTAAAATATATAGATACCAAAATTTGTTTAAAATAACGTGCAAAATTTTACTGTCGATCTGAATGACATTGTCTTTCATTCTCAGGAGTATTGGATGCACAGTTTTCGAGATGGCTACAGGCAAGCCTCCTTGGTATGTGGAGACTTTGTTACTTAAATACCGATATTTTGCTGGTGACCAGATATCGTTTAATCCTTCCGCTTGTTGAGCTGATGATTTTTCTAGGTTTTTTCTACCGCTGTATCACAGGCGTATTGCGACTGACCATTTCTGGTGGATGCTAAAAGGGATTTGACTGATTTGAATAAGAATGCGTATTTACTGTAATTTCTCTTGCCACTTTCCTTGCATATTGCATTTAACGTTGACAGGCTGTCAACATAGTTTTGCCAATTCGCAATTTCAAACTGTTTGGTTTACTCGTCTTTGTTGACTAAAAGAGTGATTGTTTGTACTTTTTATGACGAATACATTTATCATGGTAGAGCACAAGAGGTGCTCATCGTGTCTCATTAGAGGTATACGTTTTTTTGTGCATTTCTTTCCAGCTACGTACTCAAAGAACCATCACATTTATCATTCACCGTATTAAACTTGGTTATTTTTTTCTACTTATTGAGAATGTCGGACTTCGACATTGTATCGATTTATATATTCAAATAAATTTAACCTCATTTATTCATTCTCACTGTTTTTTGGAGTGTTATATACCAAAAGGAAGAGGCAGAAATCTGTTTTTTAACTCATTAATGGTGATCTGAATTTTACTGACCATGAACTTTGCAGGTCTGGCATGAACCCGATCGCCGCAATATTCGCAATCGGCACTGACCGACCAGTCCCGCAACTCGATGAAAGTTTCTCTCAAAGTGCTCGCGATTTCGTCAATGCCAGCTTGACGCGGTAAGCCTCATCAGATGGAAGTTTTACTGTATGATTATCATACGGTCTGTATCCATAGATACATTCTTACATAGATTTCTATCTGGGCATCTTTTGAAAACAAAGACACGTACTCCACTCCAAGTTTTCCTTCGCCTCTACCTCTGGGTCACACCAGTCCGCAGCGATCTTAAAATTATTTTATTTGGACTTAACTCTGTACCTATAGTCACTCTGTCTGCAATGACCTTCTAATTATTTTATCTGGTTTCACCTCTGTACCTATAATTACACTAGTCTGAAATGACCTTAAAAATATTTTACCTGGATTCAAATCTGTGCCTATAGTTATATTAGTAGGCATCAAATTAAAAATTCGCTTATCCATTCATATACGAAACTACAGCTGCAGGGCTAATGATGCAGCCCTATTATTTTAAAAAGTTCAGTCCATGGCCTGTTTATTTATTTATTGTTTAACTTTTTATGATACCTCCTTGAGGCCAGTTACAATGTTTAATAGGTTAAACTGGGTTTATGTGAGCATATAAGTAAATTAGGCCATAATCCATTGTATAATGATTAATAAAAGAAAATATAAAGTCACTATAACATGCACGTAGTTGCCCATACTTTTGCCTTTTTTATTCAAAGCATGTGTTAGAAACAGGCTCTAAATTATTGTTTAATCTCTAAATATTGTTTAATCATCAGTTTTGTGGTGGCCGATGGAGCTCATATTTGCCACCATGTCCTTTCCAGTTATTATGATTGTATTAATTAATGGCATCACTGTTTTTGGTTTCTTAAGGCTAATATTTCAATATTGCAATACTGTATCTCGTTATTTTAGATATTCACGATTCTCATTACGCAATCTATCGTAGTGTTATCTTTCTCTGTGTCTTTTAGGGACCAAAATAAAAGACCATCAGCTGTTGACCTGCTACGCCATGCATTCATGTGTAAAAGGAAGCTAAGCAACAAATCATGATATAGTACACAAGTTACGATGAATCATCAGATATGGTGTTGAGCAGCAAATCATGACATGGTACACGAGATGTGAGGCATCATCGAGCAATAAATGCTCACATGGCGCACAAAAACGATGCATCCAGCTATTTTCAGAATATTACACTGGAATTCAAGATAATTCACAGTTATGGCTGAAGGAATACTTCGTGCTAAAATATTCCATTCCCAAATTATTTAATTATTCACAGCCTGTTAGTACATTACTTTTATACTTTTGTGAATCCTTAAAAATTAGCCAAAATATAACGTTATGTCACACTGACCAATACATGCCCTCATGTCTACCAATAGATTCATTATTTTGTGAATGTATTTTAGCTTTTTTCCACTAGTGTCTAGTCTTTTGGACTTCCTATTAGTATAAACAGATATCGTAGCTCTTCCACAAATGTTCTTTGCAACGCTCCAAATATATTTTTATGCAATAGAATCTACCCCGAATTATTTGATCCCTTTTAATGGTTTATTCAAAGACGTTTACACAGTCTTCAGACTAAAACTGTGACCTTTATCGACAATAATGCTCCGAAAATGATAGAAAATAATAAAAAAAGAGAACATATAGAAAAATATAAAGATATTATCAATGTTTACTTTTAATATTTACATCGCTCCGTTTGGTAAATGCATGTGACTACACTTATCCACTACTCCCAGATACCTTTGGGATCGATATTTTTCATACAACAGTTACGTGAAGTTGAATATTTACTAACATTTTTAACCCTAAAACACGAGATGTGAAAAGGTAACACCTTTTTGAGTAGTGAGATTAAGAATAATGCAAGCTTTTGATATTTATATCAAGTATACTTCATGGGGTAATCTATTTCTGATATACCAAACCCTATATGTAAAATTCTCGAGGGTTTAAATCTAACAATAACACAGGTTGTAGTATTCCGTATGTGCGCTTCCATTTTTTAAATTTACAGTTTTATATGGGAATTTATTTCTGATTGAAATTTTAATAATTTACTTTTTAGGCAATTATTTGCTGTTAATATAATTGTAAATTCTTGCTCAGTGAGAGAATTCTTGTGAATATTAATAAAGTAAAAATATCGAATATTACAGCATTGCGTAGTGAAGTTGTTGTACTTGTTGTTTTCTTAATCAAGAAATATTCTGAAATGGATAAAAACAATTTGGCTCAATTACTTCATAAAGCATGTTACAGTGATGTTGAGAGTAGTAGTGTCACAATGGCGTAAACAGGAAGGTCTACACAGATGAAAATGGTTGTATTTAAGTAACCATACATCACTGATTACCCTGTTGTGTTTGCCATTGTCCGTCTTGTGCACAGCTAGCTTATGATCAAAATGATAGATGGAGTACCTTCAGTTATTAGAGCGGGGAAAACAACGCAAAAAACAGTCTGGGGGGACAGTAGACCAGTCTATACATGCCCCTGATCCAAATACCCAACGGTATCTTACATAAATTCCACTCCACTACCGTAAGTCTGTGGTAGTTAATGGTTATTTACAAAAATGATGCGATAATGAAGATGTGAATGTCATCGAAATCTGAAACACGTCAGAGAGGAACCCTTGAATAACTGCATTGCAAAGCCCAACAAGATCCATACTGGCAGATGGCATTTCGGGTGCTCTTAGGCTGAAAGTCACGGGTAGCATGCCAAGGTAGATAATTTTGTTTGAAAGTGTTGAACCTTTTTGTTTTGCTGAGGTGGACCATTGCTGTGTAGTGGGTACAATGTCATTAACATGTTCTGTATTAATTTGCTAAATGTTTTCGCCTCGACTGAATAAGATAAGACAAAGTTCATAAAGCGAAATTTATTATTTAAAATTATAATACTCGTGAATTATGCAGACGATGTAAAAAAGTAGTCGTACTAATAACGGGATCTCTCTGAGTTGATTCGAAATGGAACATGGCACATACATTCTGGAATAACTGCATGCTCGGATCTGAATATCTCATAATTTTGGTCCAAAATCGGGTGGGTAAAGTTGGTGAACTAGAACGGGGAAGAAGCGACATGAAGACAATGTTATTTACAAACACATTAATGGATGAATCGCATTAATGATTAAAAACACCGATGTAATACGAGCACAGTATCATCCTAATTGACGCTAATTCAGAAAGCAGTCACCATTCAAAGTACTTCTAATGAGGGGGAGGTGGTGTAACTTACAGTAAAAGATGTCTGTATGTACGAAATATTAATTTTTTTTAACTGTATGTTAAAATGAGTACAAAAGAAATAATTCTATTCTAGTTTCATTTTATATAACACACACGCGATTTTTGTAACGGTATAAGAAATATTTATTTATTACGGTTTGTCTGCTAACGATATTTATGCAAAATTCTCAAAATCTACAACTAACGTATTGCGGTCGCTATTCTGTCCTGTATTGTTAACAATTTTTATCATGCGAAAAATTCTACTGGGACAAATAAACGGTACACCAATTGAATTTGTGACTAACGAAGGCGGTTTTTATGTACAGATCAGCGAAAATAATATTAAATACTTAAATATCTAAAATTAATAGCGCTAGCGATAAAGCATTTATAGTAAATATGGGATATAACTAATAAACGAGTGTCCTAATCTTATGGTCGTTTATTGCGGGTGTTTATTGTCGACGAGTGTCACTCCAGCGACGTACGGCAGGGCGGGGCGTTGTACGTCAATGACTGGCCTTAATGCTTTCGTTAAACCACGACGAATCATTTGAAACAAGCTACGAAAAACGGAGCGCGTCGCGAGAATGATGACGAGCGAAAGTCGGTTAAAAAATAGACGGTTGAATGTGGATATACCTGACTGTATAAACGTGGAAACGGATAAAGGTCGAAACGGATAGTAGTAGCAGTGAGGCTCGGTGAAAATATAAACGTACAGAAGTGGCAATAGCTTTACGGTTCACGCCAAAAGTCTGTCACAGACCTTCGAATGGAAAAACATATTTTTCTCGATAACTTACCCAATGATAAATTTATTCGCATTTGATATACATTTACTAGTGATTTACATATTCGCAGCGAGCCGTACAGGTGTTGCAGCGTTTACGCGTTCGTATCAAGATGGTAATAAATTTTTAGTCGACGTTTTTGTTTAGACACCGATCTTATAAGCAGACGATACGGAAGTACGCAATATATGATTCAGGTACAAATATCGGTATAAATGAGACGCGTTATGTTTGCGTATTAAAATACTACAACTAGTTTCAAATAAGCTTTCATTACGACAGCAAAATTGCAATGAAATAATATTAGAGTTTTATGTTGTATTGTTGTTATTATGGTAGAGGGCCCATTCATATTTACATATTCATGATTAATTCTGCTGCGGGATGTATCGCGTGAAATATTCATGAATCCCTTATATCGCATCGGGCGGGGTATGTGCATTGTGATTGGTTAATCCGCGAGGTTTTTTCGTGAGGCTCATGAAGTGGTATCGAAACAAAATTTATAGATTCACCGTCATGATTATTCGAATATCAAATGCTTCGTCTGATGTTCCGTTGTAGAAATGTCCTGCGTTGGAAAAATACGAGGGAATAATAAAAATACTATCAAATCGGTATTATAAATAGATCACAGGTAACACAAAATATTGTACATATGTGGCTAAATCGAACGCATCTCAAAGATGACCGCCACGTAAATCCAATTAACTCACCTACCGTTCTTAATTAGCATATAAAAGTGCATAATGACAAATGACCATCGTTTCATCCATACCTGGATGTCAGAAAACTGTTGTTGAGGGTTGTGGATTCTAACCTAGTAGTTATTACGTGCCGTTTCTATTAATAGTTTTTATATGCAAAATACAGTTGACGTTCGCACCTTCTGCTCCTCCCCCAATATACTCTCTTCCGTGTATAATACGCCCATATATGGTTACAATATGGCCGACGACGGACGCGTCCACGCCGATGACCTACATGGCGTGATCGATGAAGCCCGTGTGTCTAAACCGAAACTAAAGAAATCGAGCTTCGATCAACCCATCTGGCAGTTGAATAACTCCTCGTACGCGTTGTACCCGGCTTGTTGGTACCGCTTGGCCTCCTCGAGCGGGTCGTTAGCCTCGATGATGCCACGCCCCACGATGATCACGTCCGAACGGTTCTCGCAGATCACGGTTTCCGGCGTCGTGTACGACTGGCCCAGCCAGTCCTGTCCGGCATCTAGCCGCACCCCTGGAGCACAACCGTCAATTATCGATCCAGGCAACCAGTCTAACGAGATGTATGGGACACCCCCTGGAGCACAACTATCGGTTATAGATTCATGCAACCAGTCTAACAAGATGTATGGGACACCCCCTGGAGCACAACTATCGACTATAGATTCAGGCAACCAGTCTAACAAGATGTATGGCACATTTGCCTGGAGCACAACGATCAATTATAGATTCATGCAACCACTCCAGCAACATGTATGGCACACCCCCTGGAGCACAACCGTCAATTATAGATTCAAGCAACCAGTCTTACAAGATGTATGGGACACCCCCTGGAGCACAACCGTCAATTATAGATTCAAGCAACCAGTCTTACATTATGTATGGGACACCCCCTGGAGCACAACCGTCAATTATAGATTCAAGCAACCAGTCTAACAAGATGTATGACACACCCCCTGGAGCACAACTATCGATTATAGATTCAGGCAACCGGTCTAACAAAGTGTATGGCACACTTGCCTGGAGCACAACGATCAATTATAGATTCAAGCAACCACTCCAGCAACATGTATGGCACACCCCCTGGAGCACAACTATCGATTACAGATTCATGCGACCAGCCTTACAAGATGTCTGGCGCACCCCTGGACAACCATAAACTACGTAATTCACACCACCACCGGCGCTGAAACCTGAACAAATTCGACAAATTTTTCAACTTCAACCGAATCAGAGAGATCCGCCTTCAAA
>WURV02084223.1:0-20647 GCA_011762755.2 Epimenia babai | reverse complement strand
TCATTCTATGAATAGATGGACATTGCGTCTATTATACAATGTTTTATTCCAGTTGCTCTGGTCAGCTTGGTCGTAAGTACATGTGAAATTTATTCGTGGCAATACAAATTAATATACACTGGGAAAGCAAATTTGTGAGGTCCCTGTTATAGAGAGGTCTTCCCCAAAGAGTCCTATAAATCGTCATTTAACAATCTGCGCATGCGCTACAGATTGCGGTATGCTGAAGTCAAATCCAGCTTTGTATTACTGTTTATATAAAATGAGGGGGTGGCAATTGCATCGATAACCACAAAGTAATCAGGTGTTATGCCAGCTGAACTATATAGGCCGATCTCTGTGCTTAGTAAACTTTCATGCACACTCCGATAGATGTTCACGCGATAAACTTATGCATCATGCAGGCGGTTCCGAGTTGTCGCTGAAATGTCACGGGTTTAAGAAGACTAACCGCGGCTTGTACTCACCGAGAGGAATCTCAGTATCGACGTCATTAACGCACCGACTCACCGCTGTTTATACTCGCCGAAAAGTATCGTAAAAAATGACGTCATTTATGAAACGACTCACCGCTGTTAGTACTCATATAGAGAAATCGTAATATCGACGTCATCAGCGCACCCACTCACCGCTGTTTACACCCACCAAGAGGTTTAGTTGCAATTACGTCATTGACAGAAAAAGACTCACCGCCGTTTATACTCACCCATGAGCGCAATAAAAAAAATATGAAGCCCCATAGCCAGGCCTCGGTCTGCCTCAGCTACGGATCTGCAACAAAAATCACAGCCGCCACACACATACAGAAATCGCAGTGTATGACAGTGTGTAGGTATAAATAAACGGATCGACATATCTGCGTTTGATATATTGTTTAAATCACACAGACTAGTGATTTATTATAAACTATACAACGACATAGGAAAAGACAAAAAAATGGCCCCTAACACCTCGGAACAAAAATGGATAAAATGATAATATGGCTAGAATGTTTGAAAATTTACTAAGCCCAAGTTGAGCCAATCCCCACACATCAAAACCACTGCGACCCTGCCAAAAGCTTTAGATATCAATAGAGGACATCCATAAGGACCCGAGGGGCCAAACATATCTATCGCATGTTGTACATTTAAAAAAATATACTATATATACTTAGTGATCCTTAGCAAATTTTGAGTAGTATATAAAACAGCATAATGTCACTTATGTTTTCGAATGCGCGTATTACGATGACAACGTCTGGCCACGACTTAATTATGTTTGTTCTCTCCAAACTGTCATTTGCTAATATGTTCATTCTTATACAACAGAACAGTTTGCCCGTAAGGATCACGACAGTGTTACACAGGGGTCACGAAGGGGTCGCGTTAAAATCATGGATGGTTCATACTTGGGTCATATAAGACTTACAACAGGGGCACGTAAGAATCACACGATTGTCACAACGGAGTTAAGGAACGTAACACCACAGTCTCGTACAGGTCACATCAAGGTCACGTCAGAGTCGCACGAGAATGGGTGACATCATTGTCACGTGTGGGTCACACCAGGATCGTGTAGGGCAAAGGCCGGCGTCACATAAGTGTCATTTCACGCCAGAGTCACGACAGAGTTACGCAGGCGCCATGTTGGAGGCACATCGGCGTCACGCGAGAATTACATGAGAATGTTCGGTGATATCTTCCCTTTACATAAGAAAATGTGCAATTTTTCACATCCAAATTGATTGAATTGGATAAAAATTAACAGATCATAGAATCTGGTAACAGAAATACTAGACCAACGAGCAATACTGACGACATCCCTTCAAATAATATCGCAAACGAAATAAAACAAGAAGTAATAAAAATTAATTGCGAATATCTGATTTTCGTGTATTGTGAATGAGTTTCAATGTTGCGCCACGCACAGCTAAAAAAATGCTTCAAATATCGCGATATTGAAGCTCGTTATCATCAACCCTGATTTGCCTGTTTTTTACTTAATTAATATGGTACCGATTATTTCGACGAACATTGCACAGATGGTTTTTACAAAACTAAACACGACTTAACAATTCAATGATATTTGAATATTTTAGTTAGCCATGTGGCGATATATTTGACCGTTTCCAGGAGCAAGTTTATAATAGCGTAATAGCATAATGTCGTATTTTGCTAATATGACCATATATACCGGCAATTGATTACCGTGTTTGCACCGAGAAATGAACCCGTGTACAGATAACAGATATTTCCGATTGATCGACGCTAAACATCACCGGATTTGCCGAGTCGGGAGCGTTTAAATCATCATTGAAAAAAGTACAGTTAAAAGCTTGCGAGGCGCAATGAATTAATGCGATCCGCCCGCCAATGTTCTGCCATGATACCCGGGGAGATGAGCGGAAAGCCGATGCGCTAAGGCTATCGCTAACTCTAACCTTAATCCTAATCCGGATCACACCCATTCACTGCGCCGCTTGCGGTTAATGTTATGACCATGTTTTTCGTGACAACCAAAGGCGACAACGCACTTGAGCCTCAGTGATCAAATTGGAAAGTTTGTATAAACTTTATTTTAATAGCGGTGAATTTTACGCCATTACCTCATGGTGAGAGAGATGAGAGGAGACAAAGAGAAACCTCGTTCTATGAACAGCAGGACCGTGAGTACGATGTATGCCGGCAGGGTGTCACAGGACGAACACAAACCGGGCGTCGCGTGACCCGAAGACGTGCAGTTACAGCCGATGTATGACTGAAAACAAGGTTTCGTCATTCAACCTGACGGCGAACTATGCAGCATGCACACTACGCGATGAATATAGTAACAGTCCTGATTGTAAACTACGCACTAAACTTCCACATTACGTGACTACACTACGCGTCAAGTTCTGCATTACGTGACTACACTACGCGCCAAGTTCTACATTACGTGACTACACTACGCGTCAAGTTCTACATTACGTGGCTACACTACGCGTCAAGTTCTACATTACGTGACTACACTACGCGTCAAGTTCTACATTACGTGACTACACTACGCGTCAAGTTCTACATTGCGTGGCTACACTACGCGTCGAGTTCTACATTACGTGACTACACTACGTAACATTGTTTTGCATGACGTGACTATACCCACTACGCAATAAAGTTTCACAGTAACGTGACGTTGCCATGCACGATAAAGTATTTTACAAGACGAAACAGCGCAGTGCGTCACAACGCCATACAGAGTATAACTGAACACTGTGATACACCGCAGTGGTTACATCACCAGATCTAGTCGTAGTAACCATAAATTTGTGGGGTGCCTGTGATTGCCATGTATTGGAAGGGCAATAGAAATCAAATAGAATTCCATTCCATTTCATTTAGCGTTGTGTTAGGCTATGATTCAACTTATATGTACATTCTATTGTGTTATGCAATATAATTAGTTATCACCCGAAATGCATATATGCGCTTTAGAGACATACTAGTTATTGGGGCGCCTCCAAAATAAATGGATTATTATTATCTCATGGTTTAATACATCACCGTACAATGTAAAATTAGCAAGACACGGCACCAAGGAGAACGCTATAGTGACAGCCTCCAACATTAAATACTACTCCTTCATATTTTTATGCGAATCAACAATAATCGTTGCATATACGGTATATAGATGCAAATTAGGGACATAAAGACTATATTTGCTCTGAGGGCTGTTAGCAAACATCTTGAACGAATGGTGCATTGAAAAATATATATAAATTCTTGCGACTGAAAGATTTACACAATCTTTGCTATACCAAGTAGAACGACCGCTATGGAACGCGGTGTATTTAAATTTCATACGATAGTAGATGTGTTGAGGGCAGGGGCTTCACATCCGGCGAAGCAGGGATTGATGTAGGTCAAACCCTCGGCGACGTCACACACTGGACTGACGTCGTTTACATCGCAGTGACACCCAGCCGCGCAAACGTCGGTGACGTTTCTGTTGTAACGATTGTCTATGTTTAGGAGAATTGAAAGTCAATAGAACTTGGATAATGAATGGATCTTATATCAATTTAAGGATGTAGACGATCGTGAATTTACTTTTGTCTTTTGTTCTTTCAATTTTTTGAAATTGCAAAACAACGCGGACTGACTGTGAAAACGGAAACGAGTAGCCAAGCACCAGAAACCGGTTCCGTTAAGTATGAAAAGCGAAATGAGGAAGGTGGGTTGCAATAATTATAGGAATAATGAGGCATGATTACAGAATGAGGAAGGGAGTGATACGTCGAAAACACAGAGTGGGAAACGTGTCATGAAATAAAAAAATAACGAACAATATTCTCATTCAGGTTCTTACCAAACGACATTCGTGCTAACTTATTCACAAGACAAGCCTACGTAACTATCGTGACACCGGTGAAGTCGGAGAAGGACCAGGTTTTCATCTTTGATGCCTCTCCTCGATGGCGCATAGAACAACGGTGTCTTCTTCGTTATAACTATCACTATCCTGATTTAATCAGGATAACTAAATCTCTCAGCATATTAAAGACGTAAAATTCAAAACTTATAAAGAACTTACTAAATTTGTAGCTAAAAGTATCGTGTGCTTTAAAAAGCTTGGGCCGATAGTAAAGAGTTCACTGTTCACTTTAACTTTTTCTGCTAATAGTATCGACGATCTTGTCAAAGAGACGGGATTCTTATTATCTGCCCTTTGCTGCAGACACGAAGTCGGTGTCAGAGAGGGTAATGATACATGTATGTAGTTGCAGGCCGATTATTATGGTAATCGTTGTCTAAGCTATTCTTAGCCCTTCATCAAGCTATACTATAAATTTGGTTAACGCAACAAATTGATTAGACTCACTTTTAAGGAGTGGGGGAAACCCCTTTGTGAAAACGCACCAAGTTTTAACAGACAACTGACCTTCCATTCACGCCACCGGTTCCCAACGTCTACAGACGGGTACATTGTCGCACACTCCACTAAGTCTAATATAGTTAATAGTTATTTACAATAGGATGGCGACATAGCGGGGAGGTAAGCGACATAGAGACCATCCATAGAGCATCTGAAGCAATCACGTCTTAAAACGACACTGAACGGGCTACCCAGACCCAATGCTACCAAAAGCGAATAGTGATAGAGTAAATTACATTTAGTGATGTTACAGTATCAAGTCTAGAAATTAATGGAAATTATATTAAATTGAATTGCCAAATGTGACTAACCGACTGGAAAAGTTAACATCGGGACATCCGACAAACATTAAGATAATCATCAGCGCCATGGCCACCAGAACCAGAGCGGTCATCAGCTCGGCCGTACGGCGGTAGGACAGCTTGAAAAAGGAGATAGCGATCCCAGAACCGACACTCGCCAGGGCGATTGACAGGTTCATCACCCCTGCAGACGGTGTGCCAATTGGGTTGTAATAGAGTAAATGAAAAAGAATCGACACCCCTTTGTCCTTCATATAAATGACTCAATTGGTCACTGTGGAAATGGTATTGTTTCACTCTGCCACCTCCTTTGAATGCCATCGCGTTGTTTTCGGTTACTTTTCTTATCTTCGGGTCTTCCAGGTACTAAATTTGAGTCCTGAATATTTTTCTATTCATATCTCTTCTCTATCTGAGATGACGCAATACCTCTCACATTGTTGTGGATCATGCCTATTTGGGGCAGTTAACGTAGTGGTCAGATCGTTGGACCTGAATCCAGACGACAGGAGATCGATTTTCTGCTCGAGCCATTATACTACCTGTGGCGTAATGTATTATCAAAAATTAACCCAATATGATGCTAGCTGTCACTTCTCTGATACATAAATATAAAAAAAGGAAAAGCAAGTTTTTAGTTTTGCTTTATTAATGGTCGTAAATGTAAGTCGCGCTGACAAAATTTTCCTTTGTATACGCTTAAATTTTACAACCCACATCACGACAAATCTTTCTCAATATTCGAGCACAAAAATATTGCTTATTTTATGTGGCGGAAGGCGCTGAAAAGATTTCAAGCACCGGCGACGTGCGGATTTGTCCTCGCAACCACTCGCATTCAAGAGAGCGTTTCAACCACTTGCACATTTTCACCACTGCGATTCATAAAAAAACTATCTGGAGTGTATTAGATACGTAATTATGGACTACCTTATATTGTAGCGAACAAACCGGATATGATACTAGCTGTAGAAAATTCGGCGGAGAATTGGACCTCGACGTACTTGGCCAGAAAACCATAATAACCCCACAGGGCAATAGCGAGGGGAATGCGTGTGAGGGTGAGGCACGTAAAGATGGGATTCGAGAGTATACGCCATGATTCTCGGAGAAAATCTGAATACAAGAACCCGATACAGTCTTATAATATACAAATCGATAACGAGGTATACAACAACGTGTCTTAATCTTAATTTTAGTCATGTGGTGTTACCTTCGCTAAGTAGATTGTGCTTTTACCCTTTGGTCCGTCTGTCCGCCGTCCGACCGATCGTCTTTTGGCCGTCAGTCAATTTGTCAGTCAATCCGTCCGTCTGTGATCCATTTCAAACGAAACTGTATAAACAGCTTTCAAAAGTTCGAATTAGGCCCAAAGACGAGTGACGAGTTTTCCTTCTTCAATTGAAATTCACTCGTGGAGCGTTGTATACACTTCATTATACTGATTTAGGGCTAAATATGCCCAAGATCTTAAATTAGCAATTATTATACACTATATTTATACCCATAAACGCGTATTTAGGGAATTGCATGGAATCCTCATCTTTAACATCTTCCACTCGTTTGTTCTCGGATCCAACTTCCGACATACAAACCATCTCTTCTCCCTGATTATCGTTCGTGACGTAGGGGTTATCTACCCTTCGCGGCATGCGTTTCGGGAATAAAAACAGAAATGGGGCCGTGAGTATAACGCCAACGCTAGTTGCCGCCATGACAATCCACCACGCGCCAACCCACGCGGGGTGCTTCGGTCCGATGGGTGGTTCTGGGAAGGCAGCAAAAAGCTTTCATCTCGCATTCAAAAGACTTCTAACTAAATCATTATTATCGCATTCAAATAAAATCTAATAGTTTTTAAATTAAATGTTGATATCAGCCAAACCCAGAATGTTATCGTTGATTCACTTAATTACGATCTGCAATTGTGTAAATAAATATAGAAATTTTATGGATTCAGTAGGAGATACAGCCGAGCAATTCAACATAAATATGGTCTCAGGTCTTTATGATCCTACCATTTGAAAATGAAATAAAATGAAATAATTCGATATAAATTGCACTAATAGCATCGCTGTCTAACCAACTTAGCATCAATAAAAACACGCTAATTGGAAAAATTAAATTTGCCTAAGCAAAATCAGGAAGTAAAACATACATATTAATTAACACGAAAACAGTAATGAGCAGTACATATACAATACGAATAGATTTCAGTACAATACACACAGTAAAAGTACCGTGTAAAGTATTCTATGTAATACAGTAATAAAAATTGTCTACAGAAATAATAGATGACCATGAGGACCCATACAGTACACAGAAGTAGAGGTATGTCGATCATCCACATTTGTTGAAAAATACGTAGGTAGGGAATAAAATGAAATAAGTGTAAAAAATTTAATTTTGTCTTTGGCTTATTACGTCTCGATAACAGAAATTGCTTTTTCTTGCGGTACATTTTTGGCCAACACCAGAAGAACAATGATGACAAAGATAAGGGAGAGACAACTCGGTTTTCTGGGACACGAACTGCGACGAAATCAACTAGAAGCCATCAGCATCACTGGAAAGATTGAAGGGAAAAGATCACGTGGACGCCAAAGACGAAAATATATCGACCAGTTCGGGACAATAACGCAAGGGCGAGGAGCGTGTAATGTATTCCACCTTGCAAGCGACAGAGAGGGATGGCACAACATGATCGTCAACGTCAAAAACACGGCACGTCGATTGATTGATTGACATTTTTGAAAATTTTCGGTTTTTTTTCAATACGTCAGTAAATGAAGTGGAGACGAACATACCGCTGAGATCTACAAAAATGGTGACGGCCCATGCCCCTAGGAAAGCACCGACCATCGGCCCGAAAGCAAGCGAACTGTTTCCGATGCCTGTAGAATACAATACTCATTTAGCAATGGGTACAACAGTATGAATTACGCGCAGATGAACCGCCCTGCCCATTAATTTATTTACGCCACCACATAGGCCGCGGGAAGATGCCAGAGTAGCTTGGTGGTTTTAGTCAAAAATATTATACTAGTTGGGTTTTGCTTGAAACTTCATCGGCTTATGGGTGATAAGGTAGCTCTAGCAAGCTGGCGATGCATGTATTCTCCTTGAATTAACTATGTTTCGCATTATAGAGTGGTCTTCCATATCGCTACCTTTGCGCAACTAACTGTCCGTCAAGACTTAAGTGATTTCCCCACCAACGGTTTTATTGGATCGTCGAAATAGATTTCAACGAGTGGCTAGTGGCTAGCCGTGTTTAACATCCGATACGGTAGAGGCATTATGAGGCTAGAACCTTCAAGTCTTACCGACATAGAGAGGTGATTTGTCCGCGCGAGAATTGACATCGATGTATGCCACGCTGATATTTGTTAGAGGACTCGCTACGATTCCGAGCACGACCATAGCCGTTACAAAAATGGCGAAGGCCGTGTTACTGACATACGCCTGATGGGCGCCGTTCTCTGACGTTGTGGTAACTAACAGAGTTTCGTTAATCGGTGAGGTGACAGAACAAACGTTTTCGGAGAACATGTCATCTACTTGGGTGTCGTTCATGGTTTGGACTATATTTTGTCGCTGTGTAAAAATAAAATGAGGTGATATTATTAATAGCATGTCGCACGCGGCCAATAGAGTCGATATGGCAGTTATTCGCGGCACGTGACTTCGGCTTCCAAAATACGACATCGGTAAAAGGAAGGCAACTCTGCCATATTCCGCTGCGCCTATTATTAAACCACTTTGCCAAGTCGCGAATGAATACCGTTTTTCCATGCTTGATACGACAGTAAATATACCGCCCCAGAACATGAAATACATCGTGGTCACCGTCGCAAATGTTATTGAGTACGCCAGAATACTGTTACGAAACGTGTTGATCACGCCACGTGGTATCGTCACTTTCTTTTCGTCTGTGTACGTCATCTTGATTCAAACTGTCAGAAGCAATATAACTATAATATAACATTATTTATTTATAATTATTCAATGTAATATATGAAATAATACGCAGACTCTATATTCTTTCTCTCAATAAATTCAGTTAAAGTTAAGTATCACACTGCGTTCGTCTTTAAATTTGATAAAATTATAATTATATAAATATATAGATATAAAAATATATATATATATGTGTGTGTGTGTGTGTGTCACATTAACAGATATTAGTAACAGTAGCCTTTATAGATGTTAGTAAGAGTACGTCATAGTTGCCTTGACTGTCTAAATTCGATGAAAACATTGATGAAATGGATTGTTTTATTCGGCGCTTCGAAAGGCACGCTTCTGCTCAACAATGGACCCGAGACATGTGGGCTACAAGTCTAGTCGCCCTATTGCAAGGTAACGCGTTGCAAGTGTATGCACTATTGACAGGTGGCGATGCTTTGAATTATTATGTATTGAAAGAGGCCTTGCTCAAATGGTATGAAATTACCACAGATGTGTTTCGTCACAAATTCAGATTATGTAGGCCAGAAGGTGGTGAAACGTTCAAACAATATGCGGTTAGACTATTGGGATATCTGACACGGTGGATAAAACTAGCCAAAATATCAGAGACGTATGAGTCTTTGTATGATCTTCTGGTACAAGAACAATTCGTTGATGTGTGTAATCGTGATTTGACATTGTTTTTGAAGGCACGAGCTTCGACCCCAAGTAAACTTACATAGCAGGGAGATCCTTTACCATCTCGGTCTGTCCATAACTCTACTCAAGAACTTAGAACAACAGCTTATCAAAATCGAGACTTTGGGGATTAATCAAAATTTATGCCTAGTCGTTCGTTAGTGCCGCCTGCTAAATGTGATAGAACTTGATGGATGTTTTAGATGTGGTGGAACACATAGCCTTTTATCGTAACGCACGGGTCAACAGAGTAAATTGTGTACGATCAGCTAAGGATCAAGTAGACATATCTGATCATCGTGATGATGGGGAGCGTCGAGTCGGTAACGAATCGAACTGTGCGGCATGCATCGGGTTGTAGAGACGAGGTAATGCAGTAACAAATGAGGCGGCTGGCCATCTGACAAATGCTTGCCAAAGTCGAGGAAAATTCAGCATGCCTATATCGGCAGGTTATATAGAAGGCATACCAGCGACAGTTTTGCGTAACACTGGGTGTAATGGTATTGTGGCGAAGCGGAAATTTGTTTCGTGATGAGTGCCTAACAGGATCATACAAAACTTGTGTACTTGCAAACGAAGCAAAGATTGAAGCAACTGTTGCTTTTGTCACTATTGATACTCCATATCTTAGCGGTAAAGTAGAAGTCTGGTATATGGACATGCCTACATATGATCTCAATATAGGGAATGTCGAGTCTGTCCGGCCGCCACACGAACCTGATCCGCATTGGAGATCAGTAGCCGCGTTAGAGACCAAGCAACAAGCACGGAAAGCGGGCCAGCCATATGCAAGTCTCAAAGTACCTGATATTGCGCAAGACGTTATTAGTCATCAGCAGATCCGTGACGCACAGCTGGTAGATCCAACATTAGCTAAGATACGTGAGTATGCAGTAGAAAGACAAAATAAAATATTACAGTTAAAGCAGGTACAGTAAAATGGTACACTAAACGCGGGCTAATATACAGAGAGTTCCAATAACCTAGGATCTTAATTGGCAAGGTTCCCAAACACCTAGTAGTTCCCAACCCCTACCGGACCACCGTTATGAAACTGGCCCATGACTCTATTATGTCGGCACATTTGGCCATGCATAAAACGGCAGATAGAATATTGTCACAATTCTTTTGGCCAGGGATTGGATTTGGTATCGGATTCAAGGCGCTTCTATTTGTTATGTGACACCTGTCAGCGCACACTGCCAAAAGGTAGGATTACCAAGGTGCCTATCGGAAAAATGCCACTTATTGAGGTGCCATTTGAGAGAGTGGGCGTTGACTTGGTGGGGCCCATTTACCCAGCTACTGACCGAGGAAATCGATACATTTTGACACTGGTCGATTATGCTACCAGGTACCCAGAGACTGTGCCATTACCAAGAATCGAGGCCGAGCGGGTCGCAGAGGCATTGGTAGATATATTTAGTCGAGTGGGCGTCCCTTGAGAGATGCTAACAGATAAGGGACACAATTTACATCCTAAGTTATGGCAGAAGTATCTATATTGTTATCGTTACAAATGACGACAACCGCCTACCATCCTCAAACGAATGGCCTCGTAGAACGCTTTAACGCTACGTTAAAACATGATTAAGCGTATGTGCATCGATCGGCCACGAGATTGAGATATGTCACTGCTGCGTTGTTTGCATATAGAGGGGTTCCCCAAGAAAGATTAGGTTTCTCGCCCTTTGAACTTGTATTTGGACGTTCTGTCAGAGGACCGATGGCTATCTTGAAAGAGCTTTAGACAAAAGAAATAGAAGACAAGCAGTTTAAGTCCACCTATCAGTACGTAATCGACCTTCGAAATCGATTGAAAACCACTGTAAGATGGCAGAGAAAATTTGGAATCGGCCACCAAGAGATATGGATCCCATTACAATCAAAAAACCCGTCCACGTAACATGAAGGTAGGTGATTTGCTGTTGGTATTACGACCCACAGATAATGATAGGCTGCTAATGCAATGGCATAGGCCGTTTCCCATTACCGAAAAGGTCGGTTTTGTGGACTACCGAGTAAACGTTGAAGACAAAATAAAAACATATCATGCTAATCTGCTTAAGCATTATATTGTACAAAACGGAAGAGGTATTGCAGAGATGAGGCATGAACGCAAGGCCACCGAAGATGAAGATCAATGTGAGAATACAGTCAATGTTATTCAGGCTGTCAATGTGGCTGTAGTATCAGACGCAGAAAAACAACGGGAAATTCCTACAGTACACGCGGCCGCGGAGACATGGCGTGATGTTGACGTAAACCCGGATTCAACGAATGCTCAAAAAGCAAATGTAAATAGCTTACTCGCGGATTTTCGGGACGTGCTCACGGACGTACCAGATTTTACCATTATTTTGAAACATGACATAAAAATGAAATCAAATCATCCAGTCACAGTAAAGCCATATCCGATTCCCTTTGCGATGACAGAAACTAAATGATGAGGTTCGTAAGATGTTGCATTATAGAACCATCATTTAGTCCGTTCGTTTTTCCAATCATTTTCAATTCATTAAGAAAAAGGATAACAGTAATATATTTTGCATTGATTTCCGACGTCTTAACAGTCAGTATTCGACTCCGAACCTATGTCTAATGCTGATGAGGTGTTTGCGAAGTTAGCCGGCGGAGTGTATTTTTTACGTGTCGATCTGTCAAAAGGATATTGGCAGGTACCTTTGAGTGACGAGGCTAAGTCAAAGACAGCTTTTCAAACGCCTTCTGGGCTGCTTCAATTCAAGGTCATGCCGTTTTGTCTGATCAACTGACCGGCATACGTCTCTAGATTAATGCGCAGGCCGTTACAAGGCATGGAGCATATAGATAATTTTGTTGCCGATACTATTGTGTTCACTTCTACATTTACAGAGCACATGTCGGTATTGAAAGATGTTTGGGCTCTTGAGGGAAGCAAATTCAACAGCACGACAAAGTAAGTGTGTGATAGGATATCAGAATATAGAGTGCTTAGGACATCGTCTTGGAAATAACACTCTCAACCCTAACCCTCACAAGGTCACATCTATTCGTAACGCACCAAAACCAGAAACGAAGCTACAACTCGGATCATTTCTCTGCTTAGTAGGATTTTACAGGAAATTCTTTCCTAATTTTTCGGTTGTAGCGCTTCCATTAACAGACTTGACAAAAAAAATCTAACTAGTTGGAATGGGGGGTCGCACAACAATACGCATTCCAGTCTTTGAAAAATGCCATGGTAAATATGCCGATCTTAAAATTATTAGATATTGAAATTCCGTTCATATTGCAGACTGACGCATCTGAGAAGGGTATAAGAGCAGTCTTGTTGCAGGAAGTGGAAGGTATGGATATGCATGTTGCCTATGCCAGTCGAAAGTTAAGATCTAGTGAAGTATCATATTCAACGATAGAGAAAGAGTGCTTGGCAATCACTTGGGCAATTACCAAATTGCCTCGATATTTGTATGGACGAGAGTTTGTGCTCGAAACCGACCATGAACCTCTTACGTATTTGAAGGTGGCAAAGGTCGCGAATGCACACTTAATGCGATTTGCACTCAACCTACAGTCGTATAGGTTTCGGATTGTGTCGATTAAGGGGAGTGGAAATCACAGGGCTGACTTCTTGAGTAAGCTAGGTTAATGTGTCATATAAAGGTACGTCTTACCTGGAGATGGAGAATGTCACATTAACAGATATTAGCAACAGTAGCTTATATAGATATTAGGAAGAGTAGGTTATAAATAACACATTCATCCGTAACATTTTCTGAATATGCACATTGTGCCGTATAGTTATTATAGCATTTTATGCAATTTCGATGGATTGGTCTATATATTCAGCCGGTGTCCAGCGTACCCTTAGACCTTGTGAGTGAATTTCGAGCGTGCGGTACGGCGGCCGGGCAGACTGCAGGTATAGTTAACATGTTATAGTGTAAGCTTACACCAACTGGCATAAAGCTTATGGAACGAGAAATTTTGGCAGTTTTGTTGTAGAATTAGGCGGGGCTGAGTCAATAGGTGAAATTATTTCTGATTATAATGGTACAATGACGAAGTATTGATAGCTCGGTGAAAGAGTACGACTGAAAAAGGCGTCTACTTCTAAGGGGTATGTTTGTCTTTCGTTAATTTACATTAGATTTATGAGAGCGAAAGTCTAAAAATTCAAGACCAAATTACTGTGTAGTGTCACAATTACAATTGTTAATTGTTGGGTTACAGCCAAATTTAAGTTGAGGTAACATACTTGCTTGGTCGAGGAAACTGTCCATGGTGATTTAAAATGTTGTGAATTATTGTCCTATGCATGTTTATGATTTAGTAAATTGTGTATCTTTATTTAGCGGGTTGGCAAGGTAATGAAACGTCGATGCTTATTTATAGATTTATTTGTGCAGTTCTGGTATCGGAAGTAACTATTGAAGGACGAGAGAAGTCGTGCTGTGATATGACTTGGCGACGAAGATAAATTTGGACGTATTTGTGTACTTACCCTGAGTGAGCCGAACGGCGCTTATCAAGGGAAGGCTTCGACTTACCGTTTTTTGGATTGAGTTGTTAAGGGCACTCTCCATAACGGCGCAGTTGTGTGTAGCTTTACTATTTATTTGAACAGCATTTTACATCACAGTGAAACAGTAAAACATTTGCAGCGAGACAGTGGGATGCTAGGAGTGTGCTAATGTTAGTACTGGGAGAGAACGAATTAGAAACTGCGAGGAATGATATGGATTTCGTAGCAACTTCTGGACACAGTGGATGTAATCGAGAAATTCACTACTACAATGGAAAACTCTATACCATACGTAGCTGTGTTCCTCGACCAAAAGAAAGCATCATATACGATAGATCGCAACATATTAAATGAGAAACGAAAACTAAACGGCATTCAAAGCACTGTCTCTGACTGGCTAACGAGTTATTTCTCAAACAGAAAACATATACGTTGAATATAACAACATGTCATCAGATATGTAAGAAATATGTGGAGTACAACAGGGCTTCATTCTCGGTCCAGCATTATTTATTCTCTTCATCATCAATTTGTGTATCAAATACGTGTAATTTCATTCTTTTCGCCGACGAGACAAATATCTTTAATACTGGCTCTAACTTAGCAAAACTATGCAAAGCGGTAATAGCCGAGCTCACTACCTTAGACACATGGTTTCCGGTCAACAAATTAATTATCATTGAATGTCACAAAAATCAATTTTATCATATTTACTAACAAAAGCATCTCGTTGGACACAGATATATATATATATATATTAATGAACTCAGAATTGATAGAGTATACAGCACATTTCTTGGGGCTATCATTGACAGTAGATTTACATAAACAGAACACATAAAATACGTTAAAAATTAAAAAAATTTATCAATACTGTACAAAGTGAGACATGGTAATAGCGGTAGCCAATGTGGTTCTATTAATAGCTGGAAAGAAATGCACAGAAAAAATCTATCCCTCTGATGAGACACGAACCCATGACCCCCATACCGGCCTGGTGGTCTACCAACTGAGCTACAAAGGCAACCATTGTCCCGTGTATTTAGGTATTTAACACTGTTTTTTAGAACTACTGATGTTTAGAGTCCATATATCATAGCCAGCAATATACACAGATATTTGTAACAAGCATGATGATGGTACGTAAATTGATTGGCTAATTTTTGCGGTGTTTTTAATATTAATGTGATGGTAATAGCGGTAACCAATGTGGTTCTATTAATAGCCGGAAAGAAATGCACAGAAAAAAATATACCTCTGATGGGACATATACTACATAAATCAGCTCTACGCACTTTATACTGCGAAGTAAGGGGAAATAAATAACTATCCCACCCGCCTGGACCAATTGATAACTTTGCAGAAAAAACGAAGATAGAATTATGGCAAATGTCTCGATAGAAAGATCTGCACAGCAATTATTTGAGCGATTTATTTTCGTAACGTTTCATTACTAAATACATGTACTTTTATCTAAAAAGTTTTCATCAATTACTCCCCGACAGAATTTTAAGGTACTTTTCTCGTAATACATCCAGCACCAAGCAGAATTATTTTTAACGTAAATATCACAGAACTACACTAAAATAATTCACTATGTCCATAACTGGAGTTAAAAACTGGAACAGTCCAAGTTCTGACCTAAAATTTTGATTCCCACTAAAATTCAAGAAAAATGTATCAAATGGAATTAACAGTCAATTAAAACTTTGTTACAAGTTGTTACTAATTAATAGCTCGATAATTATAACATTTTCATACTTTATTCAGCATCCTGTACTCTAGTCATTGTGTACGTATGTACCGTAGGTATGTACCAAACCCTGTATATTTTCCTTGTTTAATATGAGTCTCTGTAATGTATATCATATGATAATTTGCATAAATTTCACTTTTATTGTCATCTATAACATATGTTCAACTTCATAACTTGGCAATAATGCTCAATTGCTACAAACAAAATAGCCTTATGTTTACACTGTGTCCGAAGGGTTATGTCTGAGGGGTGTGTCCAACGGTCTATGCTTGCTAGAGTGAGCCTGCCGACGTGAATACGACAACGTGTGTTCGACGACGTGTGTCTGACGACGTCTGTCTGACTGGCGGTGTAAATATAAACTAGTGACTTGTGTTTGACAACCTATCTATAAACGTTACGTATACTAGATCCACCAAAAGTACCGAAAAAACACGGAATGAACATCTTCCAATTGAGGCCTCATGAATGATAATATTATAGCAATAAAAAATCTATATATCAACATTATATTAATTAAAACCAACCAAATGTTGAATATTATATATATATGATTATAGCATACATTTAATACTTTGCCTCAGAGGTGTATCAACTCTTCCTTATTGGTTACTGCAATGCAGTTACACTATCATAATGCTTAATGTGTACAAAAATGTAACAATATTAACTACCGTTCATAGTCCGTGCCTAATATGATTATTTGATAAGATATACAGATAAAAACGGGCTATATGTTTGATAGTCTAGCGTCCGTTCTGTTATGAACTGTTATATGAAATGATACTTAAAACGACCCTCGTTAACAGATGTCGTGCGCACAACCACTAAAACTTCAAAAGTCGGGCTTTCTACCCTCGCAGGTTCATTAGGTCATTTCGATCTGCTCTGTTCTGACCGAGTTCAGGGAAAATCAACACGAATCTTTACTTTTTAGTAAAAAAAATGGAGGTCTCGAGGAAAGACAACAGAGGCGTACGTTATAAGTTTATCATTCACGTTTTGCTCGTTTTTAAAGTCATTAAAGTTATAATTCTAGGAGTGTTTGATGACGACAACAATCGTTAAAAAGAAATTGCAACGAATGCATCACAATATACGAACAACTTAGTTACAAGTTCGTAAAATTATATTTATATAGAACATATTTTGTTAAAATTGATAAAGATTTGTTATAACCAAACGTGCTTTACAATCGCATGCCTCAAATCGCAAATACGTACGATAAAAGTACTATGCACAAGAGCAATCGGGAAAGAATGAAAAAAGTTGAGGTTAAAACAGGTTAAAAGTCAGAAATTCACTGGCATCAAACCATCATTCGCTTTTTACAAAATTACCTTTGCCTATATACTGCGCAAGACTCGGGGAAAATACAAGCTTTAATACATTTTGATAGCTGGATAGAATTGCAGAGAAAACTATACCTCTAATGGGACTCGAAACCACGACCTCTAGATAACCTGTCTAGAACCACCTTGGCTACACCCTTTAACATCACCTTTACACACTAATATAATTATTTTATTAACATCTTTTGCATATATAGGTAAATTAAATTTGGTGGGTGACAAAACTGAGGTTATGCAATAAAACGTAGAATTATTCAGACTCTTCTAAATCGTTTATTGGATACAAGGAACAATGGAAGGTAATCGGTTGGATACAAGCTAAACACTAAAATCGCCAAAAGTAAAAGCCACCTACCTCGTAACGTTTTACGAACTAAACATCGTTAGAGATAGAATCAGAAAATGTTGCCTGAAATTGGTAATGGTACGGCATAAATTATAGGTCTATATGTAATATTAATTTTGTCATTAGCATTCGCCAGCGATTCATTGTTGCCTTAATAAAACCATTTTAATAACGGGCGATCGACGATGTGGGCCTGCATCGTGTATTATTAACTCCTAAATACCGTTAGTTCCCAACACGCACGAACAATTAGAGAAGAGAATTATCCTTGGTATGCAATCAACGTCAATTTTTCAATGTATTAATGGTCATTAAATCATGATGGAACATAATTATTATGAACCACGAACGTATAAAACGCCATGTCATTGGCTATTGTATGTGTCACATACGATAAATGTCTTGTGATATAAGGCTGGTTGTATGTGAAGTTGAAAGCCCATTCGAATTTGAGCCCTATCTGTCATAAAATAGCCAGATAAATTCCGCGTCGCTCTCTCACGACTGCGTTTCTCATCTCATACTCTGCGAGCCGAGAGCGTAGCCGCTGCGAGAGGTCCGGACTTCCTCGTGAGCGTAGTACTTGTGAGCACTCTTGACACATGTAGAGGACAAGCATAATTTCGTATTGAAATGCTCTCAGTTAACGGTTTATCGAGAAATATCGTGTGAGACCGAGTATATGTGAGTTCATGTAGCATCTGACGACGATCGATAAGTTGGATTTGTTTGGACACACTCGTTATGTCCTTCACGCGTTCAGACTGCAGGACAAGTGGCTGTACTAGTGTATGTATGTATTTATAGGCTGATTACCGAAGTAATCGTTGTGATAGGCTATCTATTAATGTGGTTAACACGACAATCTGATTAGCCTCACTTATATGAGGTGGAGGATAAACACGTAGTGTGAAAAACCCACCGAGTCTGGGCAGACAATTGACCTTTTTCCATTCATGCCACTGGTTCTAAATGTTTAAATATGAACTACATATGTCGCACACTCCGCTAAGTCTATGATAGGTCCATGTTTATTTACAATGAGATGCCGACATAGCGGGGAGGTAAGCGACATAGAGAACACATATAGAGCCTTAAAGCACAGCAAACGAAGAGCCCCAACAGAACCACACTGCAAGAGATACCCAGACCCCCATGGGTAATGGGGTTTAAGGCGTTTTCAGCCCGGAAAACGCCACTGTACTAGTGAGTTATAAATTAAAACGATGAACAATTGGATAACTTTTTAAAATTCTCTTTATTTCATAATTTACGAGGGCCACCTTATGTGAGTGGCTACGGGGTGATATCTTTGTAAAGTGATCATGTCGACTTTGCCTGCATAGGATTTCTTTTTTTTCGATGTTTGTTCTACTTTTTACTGTATTATTCAACATTTTTATCTATTTCATGCTAACTGTAAATGTACATAATGGTATCTAACATTGATCTGTATTACCTGTATACTGTTAGGAGTTAATTTTATATTATTTAAGTAGTTACATTATAGTCTTAGAGCATTAGGCCATTGTTTCATGTAAAATGTGTTTGACAACTCTGCTAATAAGTACACTTTAAACAAATAAATTTTATTTCATCATTGAGTCACATCAGAGGTGTAGGTTTTTTGTGCATTCCTTTCCAGCCAATTAGTCACACCAACTCGTCGTTGGTAGTCTCATATACGAATAGTTTTTGTTATTATCACTTGAATCACTTCCGTAACATGAACCGTTGTCAATTCCAACCTCCACGAAAGCATTTATTTCCGTCACCATATTGCATTAATTCGCTCCTAAACGTATTTCAACAACGCGATTAAAGTCCGGTAATCCACCATAGACTCGTCTATCAATAACAGAAACGTCCAATTTTCTATCGACGACTCTACAACACAATGGCCACATTAGACGTGCCCAGACGTGATTCATGAGTCACTACATTAGCTCGCATTGAGCACAAACTACGTATAGTTATTTACCGTGACTGAAGTATCGTATTCACTTATTGACGATCTCTGACGAATTTCTTCATATCTCTCGCGTGTATACGTACGTATATGTATGTACAACATGGAACAAACGCAATTATTGGCAGTCATTGCCGACATAAGCGGGCACCTGCATTCTGTATAACTATCTAGAAAATTGGTTCATCAAGATAGGATTATCAGTTAACAATTCGTTCCTCTTTTTGAACTCGATGTTGAAACATTATATCTAGTATAACTACCCACAGAGCTTTCGAATAAGATAGATCGCTAGATAAGATATACAGCTGGTCTAATTGTGTTCGTTACTGAAAACATTTTAATCACCGATTTCTCTCGCCCTAATGTATATTTAATCTTTGGTTTTGGTGATTTAGATATTTTTGGCGGGGCTGATCTCTGCCCCAGTGTGCATAAGCCGGATATCCAGACTCCCAGGACGGGCTTGGTATATCGTCAGGTGTTGAGAGATAAATAATTTGATGACAGCCGCTAAACATTAGTCTGGGCGACAGGATTTTTTGCCCGATATTTTGCCGACAGTATCTCGATAGAGTAAAATACTCGAGCACAGAGTTTTGTTATTGTTCACATGTAACTTAGTTGTCTACAGTTAGTTAGTCGTCGTAGGGGTCAGACGTGTTTAGCTTAGGTCCAGTTTTTTACTTGTGTTATAGTTCTTTTAGGTTTATAAATTAAAAATTTATATTGTAATGTAGTGAGTAGTTTAACGCAACTAAAAACACACTTGTTTTCTAAAGTCTATAACTGACGGCATCCCAACGAGCATTGAAGTTATTATTACTACAGTTGTTATTATTAGGTTACTGTTATTACTCTCACTACTG
>WURV02084112.1:0-20651 GCA_011762755.2 Epimenia babai | reverse complement strand
ATCTCCGCAGTGAGCCATAAAGGTGTTACCACTTAATTTGCTTATATTTGAACTGACTCACACGGCTACCACTATGAGTTTTACGTTAGATATGTTATTGGAGAGGGTAGATGGACCTGTCACAGGCCGCTAAAGCACAACGTAGATTTTTGGATTATCTAAACTCTGACAGTAGTCTTTGCCTGTAATGGTATTGGTTATCCACCCTAAAATCAAGTGCAGTGAAATTGGTTATATTTATGGAATGTTAAAAGTGGATTTTTTTTTATCTCTAATCACCGGCAATGCATACGTACCGAAGTATACATTACAATCGGTAACGAGATGTAAAGCAAAAATAAAAATTATCGGTGACTGACATTTATATTTTACCGCAAATTAAATCGGCTTATCGACTATGTGTTTAGAACAAGCCATGACACTGTCAAAAAATCATAAGGACGGATGTATAGTTTCGTCGGGCTCTCATATTTTCACTTTCCCCGAGGTGCCGCAAATAAATTCTACTGGCATTCAGGCTGCTCGAGAAAATCAAGTACTGTGACAAGCAATTTAACGATAAACATGATTGGTCTTGTCCGGGATTTGGAACCCCACTCCCTGATGATTCGAAGGCAGTGCCTCACAAACAACTTGGAGCAAGTTGGAAACGACAAATGTATCACAATATTCCCTCCAAATATTCTCCATCTATTCTCTACATTATTCCAAAATATTAGCGCTCACGGATGACGTCAGAAGTTTTAAAATGATGATCGTTTTATATTGATAGCAGTATTATTTCCTTCACAGAATGTAATTCAATACTGGCCTAGACGTTGTTTACACATCGTACACCGTTCTCATTATAAACAAAACGGTAATACGTAAAATACATTTGAGCGCAGGTACTCTCATTTACATGTAATATTATCTCTATACATTCGTCTATACAGACAAAGCAGTTTCGAATATTCAATAATTTCAGTAGTTTGGTGACATCGAATTTGTTTTCAGTCGACTTATAAGAATTATATTCTCGCACAGCTCGTGGATTACAGAATCGAGAAAATACAAGTGGTTGAAATACGATAGCATGCATGTGCGCGCGCGTCTGTTACCGCCACCAATCATACATAGAGGTGTGGGTTGCCGCGTTAGCTATATTATATTTAACGAAAAGTCAAGGTGGCACCATATAGGCTAACTGGGATAAAGATTTACACGTACTCCTGTATACAAATAAATTTTTATGGTGCATTACTCATGACGGAGCATGCCTTAGAAGAGACTAGAGCTTCTGTGAAACAATTTCTCCCTTAGTCCATAAGGTACCTTTACCGATCCTTCTATATCATAAATCACGGCATACATTTGATAACGGCAGTAATCATACAAATATTTATAACAGAACAACACCAAAGCAGTGTCTGGAAGAATGTGTAAAGCTAACAACCCCATTGGTAAAAACAGACGAGTTCTTTTGGGCTTATGTGCAAAATGCTTTCTTGAAAAGATACATTTTTACACGATGCTTGCATTTTTGGAGATTTTGAACGTCTACTGGAGAAAGGGAAGGGATTTGTTACTTCTATAGCAACAATTACAAAATCGGAGCTTATCATGCTGTCCTATAAACGCGGATTTTGTCGCGTTGCATAGATCGTTAGAGGTTGTCTTCAACTTCGACGTTTGCACGTCCGATCTGCGCGAGAGATTTGCGTCGTAAAACGATTATTGCATATATAGGTGACAAGTTAACGCGATATAATCTTGCCCACCCACGTGCAGGCAACACCCGCGTGTGGTCGGTACCTTTGAACTGGGTATAGTTTACAGGAGATGAAGCGACATCTGCTCGTCAACGCGCGTGATGCTAGCTTGATATCAGCTCATCCTAGCGGGTGAATAAAATCGAGATTAAGGCACGCATTTGATCACAGCGTGAACGGCAACGTATGTATGGAGTTTTTTTTTGTAAATTTCGTTTTTGTCCAAACTGCGTTCAGTATGGGGTTATTCGCAAAAAAGCGAAGTTCGTTTGTATTTTTAATTGAACCGATGCAGCTAGTGAAAAAATGCCGGTGTCTTATTGCTATTACCTAGGGTCTAAAATACCCAAAAATATATTATTAACGATTTTAAGGCAATTCCCAAATGTAAATACAAATATTTTATATCGTTATAGAAAAGCAAAGAGAGAATTGTTTCAATAAAATGGCTACTGAGTTACAAAAATCGTTTATAGAGGTAATACAGCGACTGTACCTTCTACTATCAGTTATTCTTCTAATAATCGCAAGCAGGGGTCGATAATCTTGTTCCCGAAGTGAGTCGCATCAATTGTCAGGTGTGTTACATCGTTTAGCGATAAATATGAACTGACGGATAACAACGAAGGAATTTCACGCGTATTCTCGGATACTTCGACAGAATAAGATACAAAATAGCCATAAATAGTCATAAACAGCTATAAAAAGGAGGTATAAATCATTATGAAAAATTTAATGTATTGATGATGCTAAAGTGTCAAAAATATATATGAATCATGAGAAAAGGTACGGATTATTCGTAATAGTCGCCAAAAATTATAAAAACATTGTTGTTTAATATCGTAGGTTTAATCATATTTTTTTTTTATTAATCATGATTTTCGAAAGTCCGCGTCATGTATGAATACGAATTTACGTTTTAATATTTTTGCTGTATGCATGTATTGTACTGAAATTTATTTCCTTCGTACTGTATATGATCGTAGATAAATATCGTTGGCATATAATCCGACGAACTATAACACACTGGCATCGTTTCTTTGCTGTGTTTAGTCATGTAAAGTTTGATTGGCAGTTGAGCTAATAATTGCATTTCAATTAACAGCGATTTTATGCTACATTTTTCGTAATTAGTAATTATTGTTCATGAAAGTAATCATATTCTCTTTCAATCAAATAAAATTCGGATCAATCTGCAGCACAAACACAGTGAAAAACATTTCAATGAAAAACAATTTCATTCCATAAGCCTGACGAAGCATATCACATATATGCGAAAGCTTATTTATGAATAAAATTCATTAGTCTCAAAAGGTGTCACCCTTATTTTTTCGTATTAAAATTGAGACTAATACGGCTTCCCATACCATACAGCGCAAACACAGATTAGCTTTCCTCGACCCACGAATTTTAAAGAAGAATATAAGTGTACTTAGGCTGATAATTTATTTTAATATTATTGTACATGCAGTCAAAAATGATCTTCGGACGATAGATCCGCAAGTCACATAAGTGAATATAATCGTGGGGCACATGTAGTCCGTGTTAATGTTATTAAAAAGAAAGCGTTTCACAGCGACCGGCATCATGATAGTGTCTCACTGATCATGTTGCATAGACAAGAGTCCGCATCGCCAGATCTTTCTCGTTCAACAGGCATCGAATAGGCATCGTTCTAACATCGAAACTGGCGACAACGGTTCCCAGGGTAAATAAAGTCATATAATTGTTACATATCCAGTGTTTGGTAGTTCTGTTATTTACTTATAGTGCTTTCATATATCGCATAAATAACTTACAAAATACTGTATTTCCCAATCAAACATCGACAACGTACAATAATAACCGAAAGCAATTCTTATTACCATTTGTTCTAATTACCACTATTTCAGCAAAAATTACATGATCTGTTAGTGGCTGAATGTGTCTAATTGTGGTACAACAATAAGAAGTACGTCCCCTACAACTGTGTCTATTACTATTGTGTATAATAGCAATAAAGTTTACTTTATATTATGGTCGGCAGTTGTGCGAAATAAAATACAGCATTTGCGGTAGAATGACCCCTAGAATTAGTTTAGAAAGCTTAGTTGGGTTTCTATTGGCCAAGATCAAATTTCATTCATATTCCACTTGCAAAGTAATAATTGTGGAACAATTAAGTCTGATTTATTTGTGGAAGTAGGAGAATATAGAACTGCACAAGCAAACGGAAACTTGGATATACCCACAGAGTTACTGAATTATCTAGAAAGGTGCTCCCCAGTTCTCCACTCTCACTCGACATTAAATAAATTTCAGTAATGTTTCATCGTATTTCATCTATTATTTGTGTTTCATTGTGACGAAATTAAATCATTTTCCACGTCCTTTTTATTTCTAAACAAATATGCGACCACTGAGTTGTTCATATTAACCAAACATTTCTATTATAGCAGCGTTTTAGGAATTTTATTTTCCTGCGGCAACTTTCGCAATATTTCAATATGGTAGAAGTAAAAAAAAATTAATTTTCAATTTTTTCACAAACGTATAGTCATTGTGTATCGATAAACCTACATTCCGCAGGTGCTTCGGTAATTGAAATTCCTAAGTAAGTGCTTTTTAAACGTTCCAAATGCGTCACTACAACGACAATCGATGTTTTTGGGGGGACATCGCCAACACGAAAGTTCGTCGTTATGAGAAGGGAAAGACGTTCCCGATGCATCACTCAAACGAAAGTTCGTCATTCTAAAAAAACAGACGTTCCAAATGCGCCACTCGAACGAAAAATTGTTGTTGCAGGTGATTAGCGCGTTTCCTCCGCATCACAATGTCTCCGCGATGGTACACGCCGCTCCCATCAATTTCGACGACTCCCCGCCCGGTCCTCGCGACGCTTCGGGCGCCACGACGATTTTACATGCGACAGACGTCAACGCTTCCCTTCCCAAATGCCTACAAGGCACGAACCACCCTCACTATCCTCGTCTCTATAGGAGGGGCGGCCGCAACCGAGCTAATTAGACTTTCATTGCAGCTAAACCTCGTCAAATTCTGTCAGAATTCCTGTTCGTATTCATATCGAGCCTTCTCGAATTGTCAACCAATTTCTATTCAAGCTCGTGTTATAAGGCTAATAATAAATCAGCCAGCGTGCGACGATACATTTCTGCTGGGGTTATCCATAAAAGAAATGTTACATGCCTTGACTTGTCAATCGATTTTTTCATAAAACCAACGCAGTCTAAACTAATTTTGCTTTGCATTGATACGTGAATTCGGAAATCACACATCTATATGGCGAACTTGAGAAGATAAAATCTGGGATTTTCCTGGGTTGTTTCTTTTTATAAATATTCATTTACTTTCCAATTAAACACAGTGCTCCAATAATATTGATTTTTATTCGATTCGATAGCGCCAAGAAGAAATGAGTGGTGTACAGAAGATCTGTTTGCGTATTTTGGTCCGTGATGGCACATTATGATAGATAGCTTATACGCTGGCCTAAGTGTGACTATTTTAGTCATGGCACACATTAAGTTGGCCATAGAATTAATGACACTTGAAATCGCCATCGATTTCACGGTTCGGTGTAAATAAAGTGGGTGATTTAGACACCCATACGACACCCCGTCACTGATTCATGGCCATCCAGTGACGTCGTAGTCCAGTTGATATATCCGTTTTGATAAAAAAAACGAAAACGAACATTTTGGCTGAATACCTCAGCGATATTGACACGGTGTCAGACTCGGGGGATCATTTTTCCCGTGTTAAATGCGGTCAGGGTCGAAAATGACGCCGAGGACGTCTATGTACAAATTTTCAGTTTGTCGCGAAAATAAGGGGTATATATAAGGAGATGAATGCGCCAGCGGAACTGTGCAGAGGACTAAACAATAGAGCGGATGCTTGCGTTACTCCGTGGTCACTGGTCCGGTTCTAACGCGAACCACCCCCTCTCCCGTACAAAAGCCTAGTACGCTACACGTTCATTGTGTATACCATACTTGTTCTTTGTGGGTAGTTATCGGGTCATCGCAGATGTTATCTTTCGTCGATGACAGCTTATAATCATTACTAATATCGCGTTGTCATTGTGTCCCATACCATGTAGTTTAACGACCCAGTCATGTCGCAATGCTGGATACGACGGCATTCTAACGCTCTCAAAGCAAAACCGAAGCCTTGGTTCGACTGAATTATCGACTAAAATCTTTGCGCTGCGCACATAAAAAACGTGGTTTCCTTTAGAAGATCAACTTCGGTAGGTTAACGGCGTTACTGTTGCGGGCTTTTCCGTGCTTTGGAGGCAATCCCTGATTGTTTTTTAGCATAAAAATATTTATATGCGAGAATCTTTATCGAATGAGCTAGCAATATGGAACAACGTCGGCCATCGTTGGGTAGGAGCGCGGTGTCGCGTTCAGTGTCACTCAGTCCACGGTCAAAGGAAGACATTACTAAAAACGATTGACAGATTCCCTAAAATGCCATTTACAGAACAGTGGACAGCGCTGTCGTTCAAAATACACAAAGCAGCGGGTCAAATGTCAACAGAAACGAAATACTTTATCAATGTGTGCGCTCTACGGGGAACAACCGAGCAACGACTGGCGTCCGGGGTTACGCCATAGACTTTTTCATCTTTTTCATTATCATTAATAAACACGGCGTATCAATTTACTATCATGAACTTAGTCGGAAAAGTGATGAATTGCATATGAACGGATATATTCGAATACCTGTAACATATTGCCTTTAATATGCAATAAAGATACTTTTACAAGCAACCCCACATTAATGCACTCTATTTCGATTGAGCGTACCTGTATACGAAAACTTTGTGAACGAGTTCACCAGTTATTTAATAAGGTATTGCCGGTTTCTTTTCGTTCGTTAAAAGATAAAAAATGAGAAGGCGTACACCGTCTAAGTTACTATTTTTCAGCAAGGCTATACCGATCTCTAATACGGCAACTAAAAGGGTGTATTGTACTCCGCTAAATATATTTGAAAGCCGATTATATAGACAAGAATTCCTACAAGATTCGCGAAAGTTGAGGACCCCAAACTTGTAAACACGATAAGTTATACCGTGTGCGGGTGCGGGATACTTTAGTAAAACGAATTCAAACACATCAATAGACGGCTAGAACATAATTACGTCGGCGACAATAGAGATCCCAAACGTCATTGGGGATACCAACGTAAAACGTTCAGCTTATTATAAACTATTAAAGAATTACGCTCAGTTTTTTTGAGCCCCATCGTTATGTAATATGCCACATTAAGCAATAAATATGCCAAAATCGTGAGAATTTAATAACGTTCCCTCGAATAAACACATAGGATTTCAGGTCAGGTGAGACGACGGGGAATTATCAGAAGGTTTTTGCGTTCGTTAATGAATAAGTCTTTAATATTATAACGCATTCATATGAGAACATACGGCGTACTATGTAGGTATTCCACGTTATTAGTGTATTTTAGTATGTTTTTTATTTCAAAACATGATTGGCTACCGTCTATCGCCGTATATAAGTCGGTTTTATGGCTCGATATTAATGGCTTGATGCAAATAATTCGATCAACGTACATAGGATATATGTCTGGATAGCACATCGTCGGCGAAACATTGTCTAAATCATATACCAGGCCCACTTTGGCATATTGAAATCCGGTGATAAAGTATTGGAAGTGGAGTAAAAATATCGCGGAGAAAACTGGCTTGGCCACGCAATATTACCTTAATACAATTTGTGGCTTTTTAATCGTTTGCGATTTTAATCTCTCGACGCCACGAACTATCAAAGTCTCCAGTTGTGTACTGTAGTTAAAAGGCGAATGAAATTCCACGGACTTGTCTAATTTTAAATGGTCGCACTTTATATAATACCACTCACGTTGTTTATACAAGAATGTTCCTTTGACACCACTAGTGTGGTTAAGTACGCCTTACCCGCCTAATACTGCGCCGGTTAATACGATATCGGCGCGTATTGTAACGTTCTGGTGTTAATGATGAATATTTTGGATGGAATTGTGTCGGCTTTCTGTAATAAATTGAAACAGTGCGAGAGCAACGAAGTTGGCATCCATATCAGAGAAACTGATTAGATAACTATTAACTTTCCCTAATTACTTTTGGTATCTTCGATAGGGCTAACGCGGCAACTATGATCGACTATATAAATTGCGTAGCAAAGAGGGTCAATGCTTTGGTAGGGTGGTAATGCGCTACCTTTAACCCATTGGACACTGACGGCTACGCTTTACATTATCATATGAATAACATTCTATGACAACCGTATGGGGAGGGTTAACGGTCCCGTCAGCCAAGTGCGCGTATATTAAACCGTATGTACGTGCCACCGTATAGTACGGTGCCGCTACCAATGGATTCGACTCACGACTAATGCCGGTTTATCGAGCGAGGACGACGGCTGCACAGCGCGTTACTAATATTGTTAATTACCGACAATTGATTCCCGTCGTTAACTGTCATTTACTGGAGACTCCGGGTCAATATCGGTAGAATCCTGTTATTTTAGCGCGGTCTGGGGAATACCAGCGCGTTGCGACCGATCAACGTAATATACACGCCGCCGATTGAACGAACTGTAACGCTCCGACGTTATTCGGTAAACTCACTACGTAGGCCTAACTATACATTCCGTGACGTCCATTTTTGGGAAGATTATAAGGCTCCGACACACTATTCGAAACTCCATTGATACGAGACATGCAAATGGGAATTGTAGTGTTAGCCACATGTATAGGCAATTTTAAAGAAACGGAAACGGGATGGCTCCGTTGGTGGAGCGCCCGCCGAAAAACCAAATACAAATTGTGTTTTTTCGTTGTATCCTTGGGTAAGGTACTTTATCCCAGTTGCTCTGGAAGAGTTGGCCATTAAAAAGCACCAGTGGAATTTTTGGGAATACAAATTAATATATACTAGAAAAAAAATTAAAGAGGTGCCTGTTTTTGAGCTGCCTACCCCGGTAACCTGTTGTATACCGCCATTTGACGTGCTGTGCTTTTAAATTTCACACTTTAAATATTCAGGTAATACCTGCTCAGCTTACTAAGATCAGTATTCACATAAGTTTTCCGCATACAAGTATACTTGATCACGTGTAATTCGATCATCCGTGGGGGTGTAGTTACTTTATAAGCATTTCGATCTTCATCTCACTCGTTCCCCATTAAAAAAATCACCACTTTTATTACAGCGATAAAAGCTACTGTATGTTCTACCAAGTCATGTGGACTACCTATCAGCGTGCATGCGTTAATATTTTCCAATTTTGTTGGATGCACAAATAAAAAAATGTAATAATTGACCAAGGCTGCGTAAGCTTCTATGCGAAAGCTTGTATTAACACATATTTTAGTAATTTTTTGTATACGGTGTTGTTGCCCATACTGTTCATATTGGTAGGAGATACACTCTTTTCTCTGGAGAGAAATGCACAGGAAAAACCTATACCCCTGATGGGTATAGGTTCAGGGGTATAGGTTTTTTCCTGTGCATTTCTCTTCAGCTATTTATAGAACCACATGGGCTATCCTAATTACCATCACTCTTTTCTTTATACATTCATCGTATACATTTGCAGATACATAGAGATTTGCTTGCCCGGCTAGTTTGTGTAGAAAAATACCCTAGCGAGAGAGACCAACCTGCGTTTGGGTGAGTCCTAACGACGCGGCCAGTTCAGCTCGTTCGGGCAGCGCGAGATATTGGGTCCTTTGGAATCGCTTATTGAGCTGTTGGAGTTGTAGACTAGAGTAGATCGTGCGTGGCTTGCGCATTTTCTTGCCTTTTCCGTTCAGCCTGAGTTGCTCTTCGATCTGGGGCTTCTCTGTTAACGTCAATACGTATTGATATTTTTCGTTAATGCAAGGTAACGTACATTATGGGGATTCTCTGTAAGGTAACGTACATTTTATCACTTCAGTCGAAGGACATTTTGTGTTAACACATAGGAATAAATCTTAATTTAGCTTGTAAGGTAACGTACATTTTTATCGCTCCAGTCGGAAGACATTTCTTGTTAATACATAGGAATAAATCTTAATTTATTCAATGTATTTTTTCTGTTTCCAGCGGATCTTGAGACCGGTAATTATGTTTCTGACGTTAAAAATTAAACTTTATAAATAAGTTTAGGAGCAACGCAATAGAGAAATACACATAAAGATTTTTTGGCTTTGTTTAGACACGACCGACGGAAGAGTTTTTTTCTGTATCTCCCTTCCCTATTATTTACGATGCACAGTTGGTAATTTTTAATAACATGGACATGAATATGGAATTTAGTCTACTCGGTTATAATTCCTAATTAGAAAAGGCAAGCAGAAAAATTGTCTGAAACCCGATATTGCCGTGGATAATAATAGGAGTTTTGTAAAGGAGTATGTAGGGAAGTATGTAAAGAAGAAGGGTATCCAAGGAAGTATGTAAATAAGTATGTAAATGAGTAGATGTATCCAAGGAAGTAATCTATGTAAAGGACTGGGGGTTCCCAAGAAGTTCTAAGAGACATCAGCTTGCGATATTTGAGGTGATTTTTCTACGTCATTGACTTTCCGGAATAGAGTGTATCGAAGAAATGTTCCAGGGTGTATTATTTTATTTATATTACGTCAAAAAAACTGCAACTGTTTCTTTGATCTATTTTTTAAAAATTTTGAATGCTGATATTTCGTTTTCTGACGTTTACGATTTTGGCATTACGTATTATAACCTATCGCCATGTGTGACATACAGTAGTAAGCGAGTCTATACACGTTGACAGTGTTCCTACGGTCGTATAAACTTATCTTTATCGACGCCGCGAAAACGGATACAAAACGACCATAAATCGAGTAATACTAGCCGAATTTTGAATCTCATCGCGTGAAATGAACGAGATACAAGACACAGCGTATTGATAATATTGGTATAGCTACTGCATATAAACGGGGCGACATCAAAGAAAATACCCGCAAAGGAAACGTAACCGCACTGAAAACTGAGCTAGTGCGACGAAATATCAGCGCCCGGTTGGCGGCTGGCGACACATAAAATCTATACAGTTATACTAACATATTCGTTTAATATCGTTAACTATTACTCAATTTCGCCATAATGAGACCGATCAAAGATTTGTGAACCTTTATAAAAGAAGTTTTCTTGTATTTGCCGTTCTGATTGAGTGGACTCAATCATTGACTGGTAGTCGGAAGAGACTAGTCACGTGCTGTTTACAATTTAAGTACGGTAATAAGGTTTGAAGATAATTTAATTCATGGTGTAAACGCTAACGTTAAAACGCGGTATTTTTCAGCTCGGGTCATTTTGTTTATTCCGAACGTACGTATTCGGTATTGTACATAACGTAAACATAATCTTTCTTCTTAACATTCACGACTTTAATCAAATTAAGAAATATGTTTTATATCTGGAGAGAAATGCGCAGGAAAAAACTATACCCCTGATGGGACCTCGATTACCATGTTTTATATAAACATGGTCGAAATTTACATTTAGTTGCAGATGTATGTTTTCGTATCATTGTTTAGGTTATAATTTAATACACGCAATTTCATACATGTTGGCTTGACTTACAGCGGTATAGCGACTGTGGTTATGTCCCTTAGTTAAGTTTGAGCAGACGTCTTGTTGCAACCCTCCAGCGATTATAATCGACAGTCTTAAGATTGGAATAAATTGGAAAAATGTCGGATGGAATTTCGATAAAATACTATAAATCAGTCATAACGGCAACTGTGATTGTCAGACAAAAAAAATAGGATAAATAGGAATAATTGTTGGTTGGAATATCGAGAAAAAATACTATTAATTGGAAGTAATAGCAACGGTGATTATCGGAAAGAAGATTGCGACAAAATCGATGGAAATAATTTGTGATGGAATATTTGAGTAAGATTAATTGAATATTAATTTTCCCCACCCATAAAACCTTCTAGATATTAAATCATAAAACTAACTCAGATGGGTGAAACAACAAAATTTTGTTTTTCTTTGCGTAAAATGTTGTTGTTATAATTTTTTAACAATCAAGACAAATCGGAAGGATTTATTAAATGACTCTCTAAGATCGTTCAAACAGTTGGGAAATAAATTACACAAATTTAGTTTTGACTTCGAGATCATGTGAACTTTTAACCACGTACATACTGTTATTTGTTTTACGAATTAAAACATCGGGAATATCAGCGGCCATAAACTGTATGACAGAACGAGTATATAATTTAGTCACTTAATTATGGAATCACACAATTTTTCGTCATGCCTTACATTCATACCAGTTTATTGAATAATTTATGTATGACTTTGAGGTCATGGATTAGGATAGGTAGCCGTGTTAGTCTAATACGATAAACTTAGGATAATAAAGGCAACACCTTTTATATAGACTAACGAGTTTTATTGATCACGAGCTTTCGCAGAAATACTATGATTCATCGGGTAATCTGCCCTTGTTATTCAAGGTCATGTGAACTTTTATCCATGTACACACTGGTATTAGCTTTACGTATTAAAACATCGGAAATATCAGAAGTCGCGAATTGTATGACAGAAGGACTATATAATTTAGTCAGATAATTATGGAATCATACAATTTTTTACGATGTCTGAATTTTTATAGTCAAGTAAGTTTTTTCAATAATTTATGTATGCGTGTTTTATTAATATTATTTTTTATGCTGGACACTGGTGTCTTGAGATTGTAATAATTTTAACCGAGTTTTTTAGCGTCAGCTGGAGTGCTTTTGTTTTGTGCTCAAATTGCAACAAAATATTTAATTGTGATGCGATCGATTACAAAGCCTCATTCATAGAAGGGGCCGAAATGTCCAGCGATACAGTAATGGTCATAGTAAACTAAACGAAGCTATGTATTTTGGGATTCTAGCGATTGTATTCTCCCCGTTCATCTACCCGGTCAGCAAAATGGCCAATTTTTATAACTGGACATCGAAGCTATACTATGTCATAGTTACATGCATTTCTTCCGTCTGACATCATCCATTTCGCCGAGTTCACCCCTCATCCTAACAATTGCGATGATTTAGGACGCGTTATAAACATGCCATAGGCGAACCGATAATGGCGAAGTCGACAATAGACCCGACAGATGTGTTCGCGTTTCGAAACTCTCCAAGTGCAGGCACGTAATATGTACAGCATTATTATGTGTATAAAAGCGATGTCTATAACTTTTATTGTTGTATAAAACCCCCGAAGAAAGAGTAATGATTATGACTAGAATTCAATATAAATTTACGTATTGTAAGACCATGTCACGAAAAAGTTATAACGTCGTATTGCTGACGCGTCCTACGTTTTCACTACGTATATGACTCGTCGAAGTGGTCTTTTGTTAATATGGTCTTTATAGCAGACTGTATATGCGTGCGATAAAATAGTAACTTATGCGACATTCTTATGTATTGTAGGCATAAAAGTATGGCTTACCTTCTCTCGGAGAAGACGGTGAGGGATAAGCCATCGAGAACGGGTGCGAGTGGCTACTGTACGCGGGTGTCGTCATCCCGTTCATGGAAAAAGGGTAGCCGAGCGATCGGTTGTGTTGGGTAACTGCAAAAGGGTTTTCGGGTTGGAACGACTGTCCGGTATACGAGCCCCGGATCGGGTAGGCCGGGTGGTGATGGTGGTGTCCCATTGCCTGACCGGTCATCGCCTGGTGTTGCAGCTCCATGAAGGCCGATTTTCCCCCGACATCCTGGTCTATAGGTTCCATGCCGCCTGATAAGTTTAGCATCATCGTGAAACGGCCGAATTGCGGTTAGCGCGACGTGATTAGAGAGCGTCTAACATGAAAACGATTAGGAAATAATATACACCAGATTAGGGCGATCAGTGATTACGAGTTACGAATAAAAAGAGACAACAATTGACTGCAGTTAGCGATAATGAACGCGTTACCGGGCTCACCGAACAGGGACGAGCGGTTATTAAATGTAATTTTCGGGTAAACTTATTAGTGTGTTAGGGTGTAGCCGTGATCCTGGCGCGTTTCGATAATAGCCAACGAATCGTCTGGACCCAGTACTTAAAAGGGGAGCGGTTATTTTACCGTCACGAGATCGATGATTGAACGGTTGTTAGAGGGCCTATGACGATGGAGAGAGGCTATGATTGGTTGATCGATGGTCGCGAGAGACACGCCCAGTGTATAACTGGCGAACAATGCGAGGCGAACGACAAACTAACAGCGGGAATAAAAAGATCTATAGAAAACTACAGAAATCTGTCACAGGCGTGTAGGCGAGAATAATGCCGTCGCCTTGTAGAACATGGACGGCTATAGAATTTATCCATTTTCCGTCCGCTTTTCTTTACGACATTTATTTTGGCTAGGGCGGTGTTGGTTTCTCCTCTGATGCGTGTACAATAATGCGTATTTCATTAGCTCGCTCGCTCCTCGTTGCCAAAGCGGACCATATTGTAAAGAACCGAAAGAAAGAAGGGCGCGGGAGGGTTTGGCAATGAGAAAACCCACCGTGTACACTCGACAGTGCATCTTGCATAGTGCATTAAGCTGACAGACAGAAAGGCTTCATATCTTGACACCGGAAGGTGGTAAAGAGAAACCAACAATATATGATTTAAACAGCTGGAAAGAAATGCACAGAACAAACCTATGGGAGTCGAACACACGACCTCCAGATAACGGGTCTGGTGCCCTACCGACTGCGCTATAAACATGGGCAAACTTTCTCTTGTGCATTTCTGTACGGACCTTAAATATATCAGTGGTTCGGTTCTCAAAAAGGGTGTGAATTACCTAAATGCACAGCTATTTCAAATACCAAAATTGAAAACACCCATGAAATCACGATAATTGGATCAAAATTCAACTATAGAACTGGTAATTAGTCAACCATCAATTGACGCTTTCAAAAAATTGCGTATATACACACAGATAATTAACAAACATACTAATTATAATTATAAAAAGCTACAACAAATGAATAAAAATGAGACTTTGAATGTTTTTGTAGTCGATGCTTTTTTGAGATGCGGGAAGGGTTTGCCTCGATCGTTGCACCAAAGATGTAAACACTATACAGTTTTTCCTTTCACGATGTCAACACTAGGAGGTTGTTGCACCAACGATGTAAACACCAGGCAGCTACACTCACGCCAACACTAAGCGGTTTTTGCACCAACGATGAAAAGGCAAGACTGCTGTTGCCTTCGCGATGTCAACACTAAGCGGTTGTTGCACTAACAATGTAAAAGCAAAGCAGATACCCTCACACAAACACTAGGCGGTTTTTGCACTGAAGATGAAAACGCAAGACTGCTGTTGCCTTCGCGATGTCAACACTAAGCGGTTGTTGCACCAACGATGTAAACACCAGGTTTCTGATGCCTTTATGATGTAAACACTAAGCGGTTGTTGCACCAACGATGTGAACACCAGGCAGTTGTTGCCTTCACGCCAACACTATGCGGTTGTTGCACTAACGATATCAACGCCATGGCAATTACATCAACGGAACGACTCACTATCTCATAACTGAAGACAAAAAACAACGTACTGTCCAATATACTTACTCAGCGATAATTAACATGGTGTTCCCAATGAAATTATGTTGGAATAATTTTGTCTCATCTCTTATGTCCATAGTTAATTAATTATATGATTATTTGTCTACCGGCGAGGTTCAGGATACACTCAGGAATATAATATGGGTAACAGGTTTCATAATAATACGCCATCATAGCAATGATGTGAAAAATGCTGTTTCGTTGGATTAATTTCCTAATAAAACTTTTCTTCTTCTTCTGTATCCATGTAGCGATGGTCACGAATTGGATTTAGTAACTTTCGTTTTACTTATAGATCTTTGACAAAACTGTGTAAAGATTTTGTTTTAGAAGCGTACATTGAATAGATCCTCGTGAAACACGTGTATGGCTTTTGTTTCACAAGCGTAAATTGGATAGAATCCTTGGCAAACAATACGTAATGCAGTGGTTAGAAGCCTATATTTAATAGATCATTGAAAAGATTGTTTTAGAAGTGTAGACTGCAGAGATCATTGACAGGCTGCTGAGAATCTTAATGAAACCGATAAAATGGTGATGTAGAACTGATGCAACTTTTGTTTTCGAGTTAAATCTGACTTTAAATTACAAAGAAGATATTTCCGGCGCATGTGTCTCTTGTTCGTCTTGAAAGTTACGTCCTCGATTTTGCATCGACAGCTTAACGTCTCGATGTCCCGAGGGAGCGACACGATCGATTTCAGATTTAAAAATCAAAACAAAGTGTTATTGGTCGTACTCGCTCGGGGACATACGAACAATGCACGATTAAATAGCGCTCCACAACGTTTACACACGATGAAGAAAAGGAAAGGATCAGAAATACATACATTCGATGTGAAATAAACACCTTTGACTTGCACTTAAAATATGTTTTCTTTAACCATTTCAAAGAAAAACAACGCCTTAAGTATTTGTATAAATATTATCACTACTTATAAAGAAATGTACAAAAATCCGCCTCATGTGGTGTTTTCTGACTTTACGAACCCCGATGGTAGCGGTCTTCCACGTGAGCTATTATAAATGATCTACTAATAATTACGACTTGCACCATGACTTGGCATATGTTGGTCGTATTCATGCCGCTAATCCAGAAGAAGTTAACAAATAATCACCCATCATTGGCTAACCTGCCCATCTTTTAAGATAAATTTCTAATCTCTGTCCATGTTCCGATAATTTTCAAAAAATAATTTTTGTGTTAGCGTATTCCACATTGAATTGTCTTACATAGTTTTATATGGAGAAAAATGCACGGGAAAAAACCCGTACCCCTGATGGTCCCATCAGGAATAGGTTTTTTCCTGTGCATTTCTCTCCAGCTATTTATAGAACCACATTGGCTATCCTAATTACCATAGTTTTATATGATTTATATACTATATGGCCTACACTATCGGCCTACTTGTTCATCATTGTAGATGCTAGGCCCATAGGTTGGCGATTACTCCACAACGCTAAGGCTATGTTTTTTTCTGGGTTAAAAACAAGTTTTACGGCTAGGCTAATAAGTACACTCTAATCAAATGAATTTTATACAATTTTTAATACTTTATACAGTGAACTCAATATGACATTGTCGGTGGTGTAAGTCAGTGTAGAGGGAACCGCTGTCTCCACGAGCAGCTCGCCGAACTCTCGGATATACGACTCATTCTCTATTGGTATTGTGATATACTTTATATATCTGGATTTATTCATGTGTATGGTCTTTTATCATAGCACTCTCTATGGGCAATACCATTACTATACTAAGTCTGAAATAAACTTTCCATAAACAGATATATAAATTATTTAATCAATATGTAATGAAATGAAATTTATTTGTTTAAAGTGTACTTATTAGCAAAGCTGTCAGACACACTTTACATGAAACAATAGCCTAATGATCTAAGACTATAATGTTATTACTTAAATTATAGAAAATTAACTCACATCTAACAGTATACAGGTAATACATATCAATGTTAGATACAACTATGTACATTTACAGTGAGCATGAAATGGATAATAGTCACCCATTTTTTCTAAAAACGTTTTCTGCTACGTTTTTCGTACTTTAAATTTCATACGCCCAGGGAGTAGATTAAATCATTAAATCTGCAGAAAAATATCGAGAACAAGGCGAAAGTTTTCACCCCCAAATGCAGTGCATTCGTTATTGGACGGCTACACACATAACCTGATAATAATATTGCGGATTTACATAAAGTGTGAAAATATAAGAGTACGGAAGGCTTTTTCGTGCACATGCTTATCACCCAAGTAATATTTTTAATTGTTTTAAAATTGTAAAAGTAAAAATAAACAAAGTCACCCTTATGGAACTTGGAATTGTTTGTTTTCTCGTCGTATATCTTTAGTTAACGGCACTTTCTCGGTAACACCCGTGCCAGCGGAAATAAAAAGTGCTGCTAAAGTTTCCTGTCACGTTTTACGCTGTCAGACTATCTAGGTGCTTACATTACCTATTACTACTGTATAAGTTATAGTCCGTTGTGATCCTAATTGAAGCACGTATAGTTGCTTAATAATGCGTTTAACACTAGCTTAAAGTGTCATACGCCTTTCACTAACACCTCTCCACGAGTGGATTAGCCATTTTTGAGCGGTGGTCGCCGCAATATAACGCTTTGTCAATAGACAGAGCGTTGGGATATTGCCGAACAATCGAACTGTGCCGCGGGAAAGGGAGGTTACTGAATGTCAACGCGGGTGGTGAAAGGTATTGTCTTACACTCCAGGAAAACGTACACGGGTCGGTGGACCTAAAGTGCACTTAACGCTGTACGTTGGAGGACACCAACACGGCGCACGATCCAGGGAAGATTATGAATGAATTTGTTTTAAAGCAGACCGTGCGCGCTCGTAGGTCCTTGAAGTCTTATGTCAACAGCGTGGTAAAAATTCACCGATTCGCGAAGTGAAAACGATTTAACAAAATTCAATCAGATTAGTATCAATCGATAAATACCACTACATAACTAAATGTCAAAAGTCGTGAAGGTAGCCATCTGAATTTATGAACCACTAGAGAGAAATAGAAGAAAAAACATTGTTTTGTTGATTCAAACAATAGTAAGATTTTCGTCGGTGTATTTCTGTCCCAAATTAGTTATTAATTATTTCATGGAACCCAACCAGGATGAATACGGATAATTGTCGTTGAAAAATCCACAAGTACGCCGTGAGGCCTGAACCCGGGACCTTCCCATGGTCGGTGTGATGCTTTAACAGCCGAACTACATGATAAAAACTTCCTCTCTGTAGGACAGTTTCTTCGTATTCCTGATACATCGCCAACATTAAAAGCCTGGTTTAATATCTATCGTAGCCAGGTAAATTTCAGCGCTAATGCTGCAGCAGATCGAATCACTACTTATCATTCGTGAGGTGGCGTGTTCGAATTCGAGGAAACCGAGTGTGTTTCATGCAATTTTACGTCTAAAATCAATGGTAATCTATTCCATGGTATCGCCAGAATTTACTGTGTACCGAAGGACATGGGATACTTGACGATGGTTGTTAATTTCGCGTTTTGTTGACGGCGTCCGTGCAACTCGGCAATTAAACACTCAGCGAAAGAAGGCCACGAGTGGAGACAGTAGATGATGAGGGTCTAGATATCTCTATAACATCAATCATCGCGTCAGATGCCCGTTTGAACGCGGCTTGTGTTTTCGACGGTTCCCTATTCAAGGCACGTGCGCGAGGTCTATAATATTGAGTCTGTATAAACTAGGGGGCGCGGGTCGAAGTCTAAGTGAATAATCGTCTCAATTAATGAACAAACATCGAGGCACCCGTATAACCCGCGAGCCACGTGCCGCCCGATATTTGTCCAGGGCTAACTACCCGTATGTTCACACAACTCCGCCACTACCGTTATAATCGCAGGAAACTATCTGTGTATTATACTCCCGAATGTTTGGTGAGTCTGGTTGGATGGTAAACATTGTAGAGGATGAAGTACTAAAATTACATACCGGCCACATGCTTAATGAGGGTTTACGACAATTCACCGGGTAGACAGCTTTGTTTTACGCACAAACAACCTGTGACGTGAATAGACGACGGTCAACCGTCTACCCAGATGCCGTGGTTGTCATCATTGTGATTACCTCGTCCTAATAAATACCGCTTAACCCATTCGCGTTGTGAATCGCATCAGACACAAGCTATCCTCGAAAGAAAATAGCCAGATATAGTCCAAAATACACAGTTCCTACCTTGGCATCCAACCAGTCTATTTGCAACCCACCTTCGCGAATATACCGTCGCCTTTGTTTATCTCTATTCGAAGTGAAGGACCCCATTTATCGCATTATGCGGTTTACTTATTTTTTTAATAGGAAGAAAATTTTATTGCGCAACTCGTGCCAATACCATTATATACAACAGAATTGTGAATGTTGATAGTTATAGACATTATAATAAAACAAATACTTGTATCACGCTTTAGCTGAGTTGGTAGAACGACAGACCGGCTATGGCCTCACCTTGGCATAGTTTTTTGTCTTTTGTATTTCATGCAGAGATTGCATGCCATATGCGATCTGCCGCCATTAGTCGAAACTGGGAGGCGAGCTTGTTTATCTCAATCTGGAGTGAGGGACCCTATTTATTGGAATATGCGGTTAACTTATTTAGTTCTGTCTGTATACCCCTCGTCGTGCATTTGGCTACTGTGGCAACGTCACCGGCATCATCAACGCGCTGTCCTTCATATTTAGTTGTTCGGCTACCTTATTGTATTATCCGTTACCCGACACGTATGTATTCATTGTGGTTATTGCTTTTGATTGTTCATTTGTATATTCGACTCAAGGCCTTTCAATAAAAAGAAATTCAACGTGAACTTGTAGAACAGAACTGGCGTCGTCTACTAGACGCATGCACTCTCTTATACCCGAACTTTGTCCATTATTGCGTCCACGGGGTTGTTTAACGCTTAACGGGACCGGGCTACCGGCCATTGTAATACTGAAAAGTTGTTCGCGAGTTCGTACGACCGCAGACGGGTGTCTATCACCGGCAGATGCAAGCAGTTGTACGCGGCATGACGTGCAGGGACCCAGCCGAGCAACGTCTCGCGCGGAGCCCTACGCGATGTAAAATCGACACGCATCTCTGTCTGATATTGTAAATGATATGCTTTCTTACATGATATTTGGAAATGCGTTCTCCCATTTGTATGCAAGTGAAAAATTAACAATTTGACACTGTTTCATGTGGTTATTTGCATGTTAATTTTAATTATTTTAATATTTTATATGATTATTTTTTCATAATTTGTTCGACGCAGATATTCC